>CAKNYM010046694.1:52569-168740 GCA_932195095.1 Andricus curvator
AATAGGGCCAACAATTATTCAAAAGTGATTCTACATAAATATACGAAACGAACGACTCTTCAAATCGAATAAACAACCTTCTACGAGGATTTCAAATAAGTATTTTGTTTACTTTTAATTTTAGATGCAATTCATTTCGCAAGATTGTTATTAGAACTGGTGTCTTCAAACCACCCCATATAAAGCTGGAAAATGTATATTTTGTTTCTATGTGAATTTTTTCATAATTAATTTCACTTCTTTCTTTCTTAGTTACGCTGAAAGAAATAAGAAAAATGTTTAATACCGTTTTCTATAATACTTCTCAAAAGTCAGATCTGTAATGTCTTTTTGCTTATATTCAAATTATTTTCCTTACATGTATGTTACTATTTTCGAAACGAAAATATTTTGGATCCTGGAAGGAATTCTTGAACTTTAATTACAAGAATTTTTGTGAAAAAATAAGTAAATGAAGAAAAATAGCTTTTTGGATACAAATTAATTTCTTTGGTTAAAAACTTAACTGTGTTATTAAGGTTCGTGTAGGGGTTTGACAAAATTAATTTGAAATGCTAACGCAATGAATGCTTATCCGGGGGCAATTTTTTTCTTTCTCTTGTAAGTTCAAATCCATATTCGAGGCGGAAAGTCCCTGCGAATCGTCAACACTTGCTGTAAAATTCCTTAAATATTACATCTCCAAAGCGGACTCCAAAGTTGACATAGTTTATGTTTATTTTTTTTCGGCTGCTTTGGAGATGCAATATTTAAGGAATTTTACATATTTATCGCAAGTGTTGACGATCCGCAGGGACTTTCCGCCTCGAATACGGATTTGAGCTTCCAAGAGTAAAAAAATTGTCCCTCGAAAATCATTCGTTGCGCTAGAATTTCAAATTGATTTTTTCAGGTGAGTTTTCTAGGTTTCATTACCCCCTACATAATTTTGGGTTGAAAATTCAACTGTTCTACAGGAAGTTCGACTTTTTGCCTTGAAAATTTAACATTCTAATGAGATTTTTTTCTTTATTTTATGGACTCAACTTTTCGATAAGAATTCACTTTTTTTATCGAAGATTCATCACTTTGGTTAAAAATTCAACTATTTCGTTGAAAATTCATTTTTTATTTCTTGAAAATGATTTGTTTTAACTGAAAATTAAATTTTTCCATTTTTGGTTCAAAATTTATCTTTTTGAGTTAGAAACTCAACTATTTGATTGAAAATTCATATAATTTACGTATGTCTTACGTAATTTGGATGAACCCCTTATAAAATACTGCATGAATCTACTAGGTGTAAGGTTATTTGTATACCTAAAAAAGTTTAGAATACTCAAAGAAACTCAAAAATTGGTCAGGGAAATTTCAGGGAATTTCGAAATTGGGATTTTGTAGCAACCCTGATACAGGCTCCGTTAACTCTTCGGTTCCTCAAGAAAAAACTTGTGAGATAATTACGAAGAAAAGTTGCGTAGAATCAAAACATATCTTTTCAGCTTTATTAGGGGTGGTTAAAAGGAGTATTTAAACATTTTTTTAAGGATCCAAAAAATCTAGTTTGCAAGTTTATAATGGTATAAAAAAGAATTTAAGAGTGATTTAATGAATACTGCTCTATTACTTTAAACCCAATCTTTATCAATCGCTGCCCTTATTTTTTAGCTTATACGTTAAGCACTTACCTTTCTACTTAACATTTTGTCTAATGATTTCTATGGTTTAATGGTCTAGGACCATGGTTTGATTTGTTTTAAATCTAAAAGCAGTCAATTTACTTTTTACCAAATGAAAGAAAATAAGGGAGTGAGACCTCAATGGAAAAAAATATTTTTTATTGTGGCTTACCCTGCTTTTGATATTCCAAATTTCAGAGTTATTTAAGGGCTACTGGATTTCAGACAAGACCTCGCCATTTATTCATAAACACATGTCCTCCTTTTTCCTTAATTGCGGTGGACACCACACCATACCAGTTGAATTTAACTGAACAAGGAAGAATCTAGTGGAATATGCCATAAATTTCTGTTTTGCAGAAGGGCACTTTACTCGAAAGTGGTGCGGCATTATGAAGTGCAATTATTTCGCTTCCGGTGAAATAGTGAAAAGTAGAAGCAACCGTTCTAATTTCATACGAAAGCAACCCCAGTTGGCCAGTCGAATGCACTATAAACGAAATGGTTGGGAGACGGCGCGGTTCTTCTATGTGCCTATCAACCCCTATCTCGATTATACTAACGAACATTAGCGTCACGCGATTCAACGGAGATTTGTACAATGCGGAATCAAATGAATAGCCTGATTTCATACTCGTGTATTAGAATTGCACGAATATGCATGCAATCCCTTTCTTTCATATCTACTTCATATTCAAGATAATTGCCTACTCGGTACTTAATTTTTTGATAAGAAAGCAAACTGCAATTTAAATTTCGCGCCAAAATCACGTTGAAGTTTATAATGCCACACTCAAGATATAACCTCTAATTTCAACGTTATTGTAGGGCGAAATTTAAATTGCAGATATTTTTTTAGCATCTTATTTAATCTTTCAACCATCTATTAATCTTGTAACCTTTTGAAATTGAAAAGATATTAAGTTGTGCTGAAACTTATTTAAATTGGGGTGAAGTTGTACATCAGTAAGCAAAAGGTTTCGCTTTTGGCGTATACCCTTCGTTGCTGAGTTATATTTCGTGAAGCTCGTAAATATTCATGGCTGCCAAAAGGATCTTTCGTTCTTAGGGGTGGAAAGTGTTTACGTTCTGACGCTGCACAGTGTTTTCGAGGGCGTAATTACAGCAGTCGTATTAAGTATGATGTATATGAGTGTTAATAACGATAATGAGGACAATAAAGGTGACTGCAAGAGGCCTTCTCTCCTGTTATTTGCAACTAGCACAAAACCGAAATAATAAACCACGAGTGGAATTCTTCATCAAAGTTTTTTTTCTTCTAACATTTTTCCTAAAGTTCTTTTCCGGAGCTGCGTCTGCCTCATAATGCTATCAAAAGGAAAGATTACAGTCTGCCTTCTTTCTCACCTGATCCCCTTTTCTCCTTTTCCCCCCTTAAATTTGAAACATCCCTTAAAACACTTAAAATCGAGAATATTGACCCAATTTCACCTTTTCACCCTTTTTGTTTACCAAGTTTAGATTAATTTTTCAAGCTTCATAAACAGAAATTCAAGGCATTAGAAAATAAGCTGCTTTAAAAGAGATTCTTTATGATGATACCAATTTCAAATATTCCATGAAAGATTTGTTTTGCTAATTTTGTAGACTTGAAGAACATCATCGATAGAGAATAATTCGCCAACGATTCAATCAAGAAAACGAGACATGCTTCATTCTATTATGAATCTTCAAAAAAAAAATCGATTTTTAACAAAGTAGTTCAACTTTTAACGAAGTAGTTGAATTTTTAACCAAACAATATCAATTTTTAACAAAACATGTAATAGCTGATATTTCAGCAACAAAAATATTTAAATTTTAAATGAAAAAAGTTAAATTCAACCAAATAGGACGAATCTAAAAAAATAGTTAATTTTTAAACTAAAAAGGATGTTTTAGTCGAGAAATAAAAAAAACTCAACTTAAGTTGAACTTTCCACCCAAAAAGATGAATTTTAAACAAGAAAGATAATTTTCAACCTAATTGTTGAATTTTAAACCCAAAAAGATGAATTTTCAGTAAAATAGGTACATTTCCAATCAAAAAGATGAATTTTCAATTAAAATGATGCATCTGCAACCAAAAAAATTAATTTCTAGAAAAGTAGTTTAACTTTTAACCAACACTGATAGAAATGGACACGCTGATTTAACCATACGATCGTGGGTTGAAAAATTATGAGTATATTTATAATATAATACGTGTAATTCACTCACAAAGAGTATGAAATGCACTTACTGAAATATGATAAATACAAATTATTTATATTTGTGGTACAAAGCCATAATATATGTGTTGCTATTATATGAAATGTGTAATTCTATAAACATTTACCTGAGCGAACTATCACGAAAATGTTGTCATTTAGCAATACCTTTTGAATGACTGATTTACCCGACTCGGTTTGTTTTGTTTACAACAGGCACATCTCGCTTGCGCCTGCGCGTCTGCCTTCATGAGCAAGAAGAATTGGTTGGCCAAAACACACATCCTGTATGGCTGTATCTATACCAGCAATAAAATAGGGTTAATCTAATCATAAATATTGCTGTACCATATATTTATTTCTATCAGTGAAGGATAATATATATTTGATCTTATATTTATTGGCCAGATTTCATATATGTTATTATATAGTTATAAGTTTGTCTTAAAGACAACCGCAGGATTTCGCCGGGAGCGGGTGCTAATCTGAAAAATTTCACGCGCTCCCAGCGAAATCGCGGTAAAATTTCAGCTCTAATTGTGAATATTTCAACCAAAAGCGATTTTAATTTTTAATCAGAAAGAGTTGAATTCATCCGAAAAAGATGACTTTTCATCAAAAATACTTGATTATTCAACCAAGAAATATTTTTCAGTCAAGAAAGAAAACAATCCTGTTTTTGTTAAAAAGTGATCTTTTTTTTTTTTTGAAAATTCAACTGTTTTATTGAACATTCGGCTTTTTGGATAAAAAAATTCGCCCTTTTGGATTGAAAATTTATCTGTTGGTAGAAAAGTCTTGTTTTCAATTGAAAATTTCTCTTTATTGCTTGAAAATTCAACTATCTTCTACAAAATTCGTCTTTATAGGGAACTCAACTATTTGGGTAAAAATTCAACTTTTTCGTTGAACATTCGTCTCGTTTGCTCGAACGTTCAACTTCTTGGTGGTAAATGCAACTATATGTTAAAAATTAACTTTCTTGTTGAATATTCATATATTCTAGTTTGAAAGTCAAATGTTTTCTAAAACATTCGACTTTTCAGCTATAAGTGGAAAACTCGTCTTTTGGGTTAAAAATTCATCTTTTTTGGTTGAAAATTCTTAGGAAATATGGCACCTACTTTAAAATTATTTAAAATAATGTATTCATATTATATTGCATCCTCATAGAGGGAGGTTGGTAATGACTTAAATTTTCAAATATACTTTTTTTTGACATATTTTGATATAATTTAACCCCAGGGACTCGAAAATGCAATTTTTTCAAAATGTCCGTGTGTTTGTATGTAACTACTTTCTGTTTACCATGTCTCAAAAAATAAAAGAGCAATGGTCATGAAATTTGGACGAATTGTAACTCCAATTGATTTCCAGGTATGATAGGAATTTGAGCTAGATTTGCCAAATAGGAGTGTTTTTTTTTGTGAAATGAAAAAAACTACCATGTTTATATGAGAACATTTTTTTGATATTCCAAATACAACGATGCTTTATATCGGATGTATTTTTTCACGTCTTTGAGGCGGGTCCAATGACCTATTGGAGAAACTTCCACGTGCTCTTATGATCTAGCAATACCTGTTTATATATATTTTTAAATATGTTGTTTCTCTTATTAATATAAAGAGAACTTTTTTAATATTGGGAATACAGCAGGACTGTATATGATGTATTTGTTCGCGTTTTTGAGACGCATCGAGTCACCTATTGAACAGACTTTCATGTCCTCTTATGATTGAGCAATACCAATTCATAATTTTTTAAAAATATATTGCTTATATTTTTTATACAAGGAAAACTTTTTTAATATTGGGAATTTAACAGTGCTGTATTTAATGTAATTTTTCGCGTCATCTTATCAAGTTTAAAAAAAGGTCTTTCTGATTTTCTGAAAATAAGGTTTTCGGTAAAACAGAAACGTAAGCTTGAAAAATAATGAAAGTGTTTATTTCTTTCTTCTGTTAGAGAAAAACGTCCCTCTTTGAGGAAACAAATTGATTTGATGCCTTTTGTGGAAGCAAAGTCCTCGTAAAATAATCATAAATAAATACAGCCATAAGTGAATACACCCATAATATTTCACAGCGGTATTTTACCTTGGAATTCTAAAATGTTTATTCTTTTTAAAAAATTTATAATAAAGCAATTAGTATAAACAATTATTATAAACGCTTAAAAGTCAACTGTGAAAAATGTAACTTTTTAACGGGAAAACTGGAAATAGCCTGTCATTTTTGTTTAAGTTTGAGTGGCCAGCCTGTACAACACCAAGTTCGTAGAATGAATTGAGGAGTTTTTATTATCTCTTTTTTCACCATTTTATTTGAAGAGGCTCTAGTAATAAAGTCCACCCGTCTATCAAACACCCTTGTGAGGGTGCTTCCTTAATTATACCCCTTTCTTCAAACATTTAGGGGAGCCAAGGAAGTGGACACTGCCTGAGGGAAGATGCAAGGTTGAAATGGGGTAGGTGGAATACAGAACCAGGGGTGGTTTGGATGCTGGTAAGGGAAGGGAAGGGGTGGATCTCGACGCATAATACGTTGGATATTGCAGAGTTTGGTATGCAAAGCGGCACGCTCGAGGCTTGCCTGGCTCAAAACTGCGTGCACGGTCGAACGATTGAGTAGGTACCTACTCATTATTCGTGTCACGGTTTCGGTCCCGTTTCCATCGACGTCGCGAATCCGTCGTCGATCAGGCAGACAGTTCGTGCAGGCCGTCACGAACGAAGCGCAAGAGGACATGACACAGTGGGAACCTGGGAAATAAAATTGCCCCCTAGTCAGAGTGAATCACGCCCTGATAACTTGGGTATTTTGCGGATGGGGTAAAAAAGAAACCTTCAAGATTGTCTCGTAATGTCCCTGTCTGAAAGCTTCTGCTTCATTAGTCGAATTCCTCAACATGAGTGTAATACTGCCATCCAAACTAAAAAGATACATAAGTGAGATTTTTATGAAAAAATGAGTTTTTGGTATCGTTGGACTCGTAAGAGAAAGCTGCGCCTGTGTTAATAAGAAATATTAATTATTAATATTTATTACAAAAAAACAATCGTTTATAAATGAGGAAAGTCGAAAAAGTTAAAAAATACAACATAAAAAGATACACAAAGCACTTTGCGTGTCCTGAAATTTGTACAAGGCATGTAATACGTCATCAGCATACAATTAAAAAAGAACCTAAAGAACTTTGTGTCTTTTTTGCCTTGTAAAAGGCAAAGATTGCCTTATAAAAAGCTAGATTCGCCTATACACTAGCGACGATCGTTCGGGTAAGTTCGGGACAGCCGCTGAACACACAGTGTCCCTTACGTATGTTTTGTTGTTGTATTTTGAAGCCGTGCTCGAGCTCTTCGTAAAGGCAACGTCCGCAAGTGGCTTTGTGTTCTTTTTGCTTGTATTTATGACTTTCCGCGACTAGTAAAAAATCGCAGTCCATTTTCTAATAGAAATTGTTTAAAAAATCAATTTGTTATTGCAAGAAATGAAAGAGCACATTAATTTTTCCCAAATAGTGCATCTAGATTATTCAAAATTTTATTCGATATTAGAGTTCTTTGGGCAAACAGGTTTTCTCGATTTTTTTTAGTTCGAGTGAGATGGGACTTACGTATCTTTTTAGTTTGTACGGCAGAATACGCTGCCGTATGAAAAAAGAAAACTGGTAACTGCATTTAGAGTCTAACTGAGATATAGGAGTGATTGTCAAATTGGCGGTAAACTTGAGGTCTCGGTATAATATAAAAATTATATCTTTTTAATTTTGATTAAAAATAGTATATTACATCGCTAGGAGGGTCAGGCACGTCTTTACACGGGGAGCTGAATGTTCGCAGGACCAGTAATAAAAGCATGGCCTTTAGCAATGGTTTTTCTAGTTGTCTTTGCGAACTGTAGAGCCCCCTGAAAAGTGAGCGTTAGATAGCCCTTTACCGAAATGGAGCGAGGACGTCCTATGAAGTGAATGTTTTTAAATAATGATGATGATATCTGTCCGAACATTCTTCTTTTTCGTTTTCTCCATTTGTCAAATTTCTCGAAGGCCAGCTCATATTTATTCCTAGATTTTTCCAGAAGTAAATCTTGTTTTACTTCTTTGACTTCTTCATGTATGTTGACGGGTGGCATTTTGTTTGTTTTTTCCCACGATTTTAAGTGGACGAAGATTTACAATTATAACACTTTGTGACGTAATAGCAGATAATTGAAAGTTTCACAGATTCTATTGTTGTAGATGAAAATATACGATTGATGTGGGAGTCATCTGTTTGGGCTGTGATTGGTAAGCTCGCATGGCGCGATATTTGAAATTGGTTTGTTCCGAGGTAAAGTTTGATATATGTCTACAGTAAAATAATGGAATACATTGTGCGTTATTCAGTGGCCATTTGTGGAACTAGTTATCTGCCTGTGCGGTGGCGTTCGGAACTAATTATCTGCCGCTAGCTGGAAGGTGTGGTAAAGGGCTATCTAACGCTCACTTTTCTGGGGGCTTTATAGGCTCATAACATTGTGGCTTCGAATATATGCTTTTTATCATCCTCTACAAAATGGTAAATTTCTTTTTTCGCAACCTCAATCTTCACATCGATAAAATTATTTTCTCCGTTTTCTTGACAAATTTTTCATAAAAAAAGCTTGTGTCATACTTCAGACCTTTAAAGGAACAAAAGTATTTTTGTTATTTTTTGCCTTATTACCGTACGTATAGTTTTTGAAATAAAAAATTCTGGTTAAAATGAAATAATAAACAGAGAAATATTAAACATATCGTTTACTCAAAGATTCTTTAAAGTTAAGCTTCTTTTTAGAATTCAATGTTAAAACTGAAAAATGCATTTTGACCAAACACAATTCATTGCCGTGCGTATGTTAAAAACCAGGTTGTGGTTGAGAAAAAAATGGTTTAAAAAATTGTACCTTCTCGCCGAAGTCGGCTTTTATACATTATCATACCTTTAAAGAAACGTGACAGACGTCTGGAGATTTGGAAAAATTACGTTTAATATAAAGTAAAATATTTTTCAGAATTTATCATTTATTAATGGTTTATTTCATTTTTGATTATAATATCATTTTTTGATCATTTAAATGTACGCGCTTTTCCACCGAACTTTCAATCTGGACGTTCCTTCCCAGATTTCAAGCTATAAAATTTCAGTTACCGAAGTTAGGGCATTTCTTAGAATTTGTTTTTATTTGTTAACAGCTCAAGAGTAAAAACGGGGGTGTTTAAAAAAAGCTATGGGAATGAAACTTTTCGGGGGATTTTCGGACATCAAATAACCCTATTATTAACAGTTAGAATTTAGGTATTGAAGTTAGGGCATTTTTTATGCATCTTGAAATTATTAAAAGTTGAATTGGAGTGTTCCGGATGTCCCAGGGGGGTGAAACTATTTCAGAATCTTTGGGCATCAAATGGAACTGTTTATATCATCACATTTTAGTGAATTTGACATCTTATAAAATTTTCTTCAATATGAAGTTGTTCCCTTACATGGAAATGCTTTATCGTTGAATCGTTGACTTTCAAGTTTTTAATTTTGCACTTTAGATTGAACTGATTAAATGTTAACAATCATTATGCCTAATTTAAAAATTAAATATTTTTAACGACTTAGTTTCAATACCCTAAATTAAGAATGCTTCAGTTTTCAAACGTACAAAATGGTCTGTTTTTTTAAATTCTTCGAAATCGTAGAATATCATATTGAAAGACTTGAATAAATTCAAAATAATGACAAATTAAGAAAATAATTGGTCAAATTTAGGCCTTAAAAATGAAAACATTTTAGAACTAGATATTAAAATTATTTTTTATTTGAAAGTGTATCAAAATATTGAACATTTCATACAAAAATTGAAAAAAAAATCGAATTGAAAGGCTTAATTGTACAATTTAAAAAATTCGAATCGTAGGTTTCTAGTTTTATATTATTAAAAAAAACTTTAATGTAATATCTTCAAATTCTCCGATTTTCAGTTGAAGATTTAAAAAAATTATTTATTAAGAATTGAAAAATATTTTATTGGAAGATTTCAAGAATGAATAATAATTCTAAATGAAGTGCAAACAATAAACGATTTAAACTTAAAAAGTTAAAAATTGCATTGTTTAAAAATCAATTTTCGAAATTTTCTTGTGAAATTTTTCAGCTTTAAAAGCTTCTGATTTAAAATTTCTCAATTTCAAACACTTTAAATTTCAAACCATTCAATTGTGAACACCTTTATATAGAAATGATACAAGTTCAATTCCTTTTCATTCCATTCCAAATATTCTTTTTTTCAAAGTTTTACCTATTCCATATCTATATTTTCGTTTTAAACGCTTTCAATTCAAAATTATTAATTATCGTTTCAAAAAAATTTTAACCTAATATTTAACAATATGGTTAATAGTGGATCTTTCAATTGTTTAGATTCTTAATGTTAGGAAATAAAGATAGGATTTCTTGTAATAAGTTCGCAAAGAATATAGTAGCGAACGAAATGGGAAGCAAAGTGAAGAGAAAATGAAGGAATAAACTAAAGGAGGAAAGGGGAATGAAAATCCTTCCCTGTGAGATATCCAGCGAAAATTCACGAAATTTTAGGAAGTGGCATATGGCACTCTAGTGCAGGCCGAGGCCCTCAAAATCGTCAAGAGCATTTCGGATTTCTCTCGTCTGGAGATCTTTGAACGAAATTGTCGAGATCCTTCAGATTCTAGATATTCGAGGGCTCTTCCTTTGACATTTATACTAAAGATGAAAAAGCCTCGAATCCTTGTTTTGTTCTACCCCGCATTCCATTCCTACGCAAAATAAAATTTCAGATTAAAGTCTCCATTATTCAACACCTGAATTACCATAATTAGCTCAACCAGAAGTGCCTAAAAGTGACACGAAATTACGTTGTGAATCCTCTTTTACAAGTGAAATGAATGTTCGGTGGCGAGAAAAATTCTCTTTTCGAGAGAGAGAGAGAGAGAGAGAGTCAGTTGTCTGAAACTATTTGCTTTAAAAGAGCAAGGTAACTTTCTGAATTAAATCGTTGCGAAAAATATTCACGATAGGAACTTTTGAAACTTAAGAGAGGACGAGGAAACCGAACATTGTGAGGGTGGATGGAAAGGTGGGTGGTGAGGACCAAGGAAAAAGGAGAGACCGAAAATGAAATAGTCAGGCACGTTATGGCAATAATAATGGCTGAAAAAACCAAGTGGTACAATTGGGCACAATGTCATAATGGAGGGCACAGCGTCAAAATAGGGGCGTAATGTCAGAAGGATTTGATAAAGAGGGTGTATAGGATGTTTAGGACGGGTGGACGATGTACGACTCGTCCTCATACCTGTTTCTGGACGAGATAATCCGCACAGTCGGACCCTTGTGCACCATCGTGGTGCCAAATGCTGTCCCAATGCACTGTTACCCCTCTAGTATTTTTCTTACTCGCGAAACCTATATCAATTGTAGCAGGCAGATAAGTCCATGTGATAATGTATGTTTTAACATTTTACGTAAAGTATTTTTTTCACCAAAAAATATTTAAAATTGTAAAAGTCGGGAAATCATTCTGAAAAAAGTTTGTTGGAATAAACAACAACAATAACAAGTCTGGATTGCCAGTCGAATTGACATCCTGAGAAGTGGGAAAGGAAGATTGTTCCCGAGCTATTCATATTTTCATAAGGTACTAAAAGTTTCAACATTTCCCTTTTCCATTCCTAGAGGGGTAAAAGTGCACTGGTGGTGGGGGACAGCCTGTCGGCACCACGGAAGGTCCACAGGGGCCAGACTGTCAGTACCATTTCGTTCTGAAGCAGCTGCGTGGACGAGTCGTGGACTGCCCAGGATGAGTAGAGTAGATGCAGGTAGTGGTGGAGGGGTATGAGTGGTATAAGGGTATAGTAGGGTTGTTAGAAGGGAAGGGGTAGGTAAGAATCAAGGCAGGTTCAGGATATTTGAGATGTGGAGTGGGAAGCGGGTAGAGATTGTGATGAGGAAGAGGTGCGGCAAGTGGACTGAATAGGAATGTCAGTGGTAAAGGGGTGTGCGGTATAGGGAGTGGAAGACATATATTGCATAATGCAATGTAATATGCAGATATGTGACAAGTTGGCTTTTCTCTTTTTTCATACCAACTTTGAATTAAATCCTCCGCCTCCTAGGTTGGGATGGGGTCCAGGAATCCTTCTACATTCTACAACCATCCCTTAACCCGTCGCGCTTGCATCAATCTCCTTTGTACTCTTTGTTAAAGCCGCCAGACCTCTTTTAAGCCGCTCAACCTACCCATTCTTCCCTTACCACATTCACCACACGAAGCGAAACAAGTGACGACACTTCTCTCTGCCTCACTCACATTCTCCTTGCTCTTTATCTCTCTTCCTCCTCTTGACTTTATCTCTTATCCTTTGAACTAGCACTTCCCAAACTTAGGGTTGCTAGGGGCTACGTCAGTTGACCGGCATACCAACGCAAGCTTCTTATTTATCTTTCAACTTCCAGCAAACTTTCCATTAATTGTAAGTAAATAGCAGCGGGTTAAAATTCCAAATTAAAAGTTCGAAGGCAAGAAAAGACAAAAAACACACCTGGAAAGCAAGCGGAAACATAAAAGCTTTAATGTGGACAGAATGAATGAATCGTAGATTTCAGATTATTATGCATAATAATAAGAAAGAAAGGTTTCTGCTGATACTAGTTTCACTAATTTTTACAACTAAATTTAGGTCATTATCAAATAATCTTTGGTATTGTATATTTTGTACTGCGAGGGTTGTAAAATACAAATGTAGCTGCGTGATAGAATACCTTGCGTGTATAACCAAAGAGTACATTGTGTAAAGTCTATTCTTGTCTTGATCATCGGTCCTCTTATTCCTTGCTCTGTTTGCTATGCTATTGAGAAGGGTAGAAAAGCCTCTAAACCTATAGCCTGACATGGCAAAGCTTCTTCGATTTTTCAAGAGTGATTAAACATTATTGACTCATTGTCAGTGTCATTATTTCTGTGTTCTTCTAATAAGTAACATTTTTCTTAAAAGCCATTTAATACCACAGATTCTATCATGGCACTATATCAAGATACACGAGTAATTTTTTCCTGGGTGAATTTATGTCGTAGCTATCAACCTTTATCGACTTCTTAATTTTTCTTGTCACGCGACTCTCTAGAAACTGTTCTTAGGAGCCATTCATAAATTATGTAACACATTTTTTGCCAATTTTTTTATCTCTCCCTTCCTGCATGTAATAATTCATAATAAAGTGCCCCCCCCCCCCCGCCTATGTTAGGTAATTTTTTCAAATATTTTCAGTATAACAATATTTATTAAAAACTTAATTTTTACATGTTTCTTTAATTGCTAGCACATTTCTCCGATTATTTAATATTTGTTACGCATTTTTTCTAGATTTTTCGGCAAGCTAGCCCTGACCTGAAATATCCTAAACATTTTAAAGAACGATTGTGATAATAATAAACGCTAATAAAATGTAATAAAAACGAGATTGTACAATATTTTCAAATCTTTGATCAAATCACCTGAGTTTATATTCTTAACAACAATTTAGAAGATCGAAACCCTGTATTAAATATTTTAGATATTTTTACTCTGTTTAATCTGTCGTAAAATGTAGAAAAGTAGATCACGAAATCTAAAGGTATATCTAGTAAATAGTGCAAAGTTCGATAAACTTAGAAAAAATCGAATAATTTTCTGGGTAGTAGTAATTTCAAATATCGTGAAAAAAATTTTGTTTTTGTGGATATTTTTTTGAAATACCCTAAAATCTTTTAAGTTCTTAAAATTCTTTGAAAATACCTTAAAATATTTGAAAATCTCTTTAAATGTTTGAAATCCTTCGAAGCCCTTCAATTCTTGTGAACAAATTCTTTGAAATTCTATTAAAATAATATAAAATCCCTTGAAATCCCTTGAAATCCCGTGAAATTAAATGAAATTTTATGATATTCCTTAAAATTCCTTCACATTGTTTTTATCTCTTTAAACATCGTTGGTATCCTTTGAAATACGCTAGAATATTTTTAATCCTTTGAAACTCCGTAACATTTTTAAAGACCCTGACAAAATAATGATGAAAAAAATAATCATAAAATCTTATAATATTCCTGGAATAATTTGAAGTTTTATGAAATCTTTGAGTTCCTAGAAATTCAGTAAAATACCTTATTGGGAGCCTTCAAAATCCTTTAAAATTACTCAAATCCTCGTAAATCTTATAAAATCCTTGAAAATTTTTGGAAATATTCTGAAATTCGTAGGAATATTTTCAAATATTTCAGGTATTTCCAAAGATTTTCGAAAATTTGAAGGACTTTATTCTTCAAAATTTTTAAAATCTTTACAAATACCCTGACATATGTGAGAATCTCTTTAAATCATTGAAATCCTTCGATATTCCTCAAATCCTGTGAATAAAATCTCTGAAATTTCATTAAAATATTATAGAATTTCGTGAAATTACATCAAATTTGATGATATTCCTTAAAATATTTGAAGTTCTATGAAATCCTTTGCGCTCCAGAAAAATTCATTAAAATGTATTATTGAGAGACTTCAAAATCTTTTGAAATTACTGAAATCCTCAGAAAGCTTGTCAAATATCTTAGTTTAACCCGATAAATTGAAAAAATTTTGAATGATTTTTCGGGTATTAATAATTTAAACAATTGTGACAAACCTAGGTTTTTGTGGATTTTTTTACAGAATGATGGAAAAAATCAAAATACTAATCTAATCATACAGATATGAAGTCTTCATAACATTTATTAAAATTGTTTATTGTAAAATTACTAAACTTTAACATTATATACTATAATTTTTGGTACATTGATTTCCTAAAAAATTGATTTGTTAAAAATATTACGTAACAGTATCGACTTAAACCCTCCCCATATAAGAGATTGTAATATTTTCCCGACTCCCTTCTCCCCTCAAAAAAAAGCTGTTACATGATTTAAGGATGTTCCCTTAAAGTATAAATGATCAAAGAGTTCAATTACGAAAAAATACAAGATATTTTGAATTTCAAATTATAAAACACCATTACTTTTTCTACGTAACTCTATATTCAAGGGATAGTATGCAGTGTAAAGTGCAACTCTTTCTTTAAATTTTTAGTCTTTACGACAACTCGAGCTATTTTCTTTTGCAAGAATAACAACCTGGGAAATTGGATCCGTCAGAGTTTGATTTGTTTAGCTTTTCATGGGAAATCTTTGTTGGGTTGTAACTCCCAAACCAAAATCGATTGGAATCCAAGATTGTTCCGTGTAAATGACTCCTCCCAGAGAATTAAGTCGTAACTCTGAATAAAGAAAATCTCACTCAGGTCTTGAAATTGTAGATAGTTCTTTAAAAACTTCCTTCTTACTCAAGACATTTCCAATTTGTTTATTCGAATTGATTTTTTCTACTTTAGTTTGACTATACTGATAGTTAAGATTCATACCAGACTTTTAGTATAGGCCAGGCCATCCACGAATTACGTAACAGCTTTTTTTTTGGAGAGGAGTTCCGGGAAAATGTTACGATCTGTTATATAGGGACGAGAGGCCAAAATTGATACTGTTACGTAATATTTTTAACAAATGAACCCTATAGAAAATTCATATTTCCAAAATTACAGAGCAACGTTAAAGTTTAGTAATTACAACAAACGATTGTAATAACATGACAAAGACTTCGATAATGGTATAATTAGGTTTCTGTTTTGATTTTTTTTCATTCTCTAGAAAAAAATCTATAAAAAAAAGCCTTTTCTAGAATTTTTGAAATCACTACTACCCCGGAAAGTATTCAGCAGTTTCTTTAAATTTTAATTTTAATCGGCTTTCGGTAATCTGTTTACTTTTATGCAAATACAAGATTTTATCTAAGCAGGAATTAGAAGAAAATAAATTAATTATTAAGTAAATTTGGGTTCTTAAAAGACATACACTCAGAAGAAAGATTCTCTGACAGAAGTGTCTACACATACCGATAAAATCTGGCTAATCATACCGAAATTTCGGTACAAATAGCACCTTTTCCAGCTCTGTTTGTAATGAAAAAAATTAAACGGTTTGAAAATTCGCCAAATAGGTATATCTTAAAGATTTGCAATAATTGAAGATTCTTTAATTCTTAATCTGCCTATAATTTAGAAAGATATAATTTTAAATGTTTTTTTTGTTATGCAATAGTTAAATTTTGAAGACTTAAAATTGGAAACTCTTCAACATTAAAGATGTATAAATCAAAATTCTTGAATTTAGATCATTTTGAAGATTAAAAGTCGAGAGTTTTCAATTCTAAATCTTCAAAATTTAAGGAATTTTAAAAGTAAATCATCAAAATTAGAGTATTTTTAATTGTAAAACTAAAAACTTGCATAACATTAAAATTCAAAAATTAACAATTTTAAAGTGTTACAATTGAAAATTCATGATTTTTGTAAATATAGAGTTGAAAATTATTCAGTTTTCAAGATTTATCTTTCAAAGTTATGTAATTTTGAACCTTTTTTTGGATTAGTTCAATTTTGAAGATTTACAAATTATTAAAAAGTCTTCAATTTCATTGATTAAAAATTGAAATATGTTCAAGTTCATAGATTTGCTATTAAAAATCGTCTAGCTATCAACAATGAATATGACAGTGTGGATTTATTTTTTGGAAATCGCAATAGAATTTTTTACGTATGTTTCGTTACATAAAAAAGGAAAGATAATTATTCAAGTTCCTGGGGTAGTCAGTAACTAAATTGCATTTAATAATACATGACTTGAAATATTTGAAAAAATTACGTAACATAATCATTGGGGGGGGGGGGGGGGTCCAAGTCATTTTATTGCGACTTGTTACATGGGGGAGAAGAGGCGAAACAATTTCACAAAAAATGTGTTACGTAATTTATGGATGGCCTCATACCGAAAAATTACATTTAAATTAAATGCAGAGTCTAGTCGAAAGTCGCTTGATTTCCTAACAATTTTAATTAAATCAGTGCAGCTGGAAAGGAAGCACTCACGAAAATTGAAATTAGACACACGCCGCAGCAGACGCTATTATTTTTAATTCGCGCTATCTCGCGGTCGCATTGCGTTTTCCTCCCTCAGAACACTTTTCTTTCTTCTCTGTGAAGCGACTTGTTTTAATCCTTATTATTTTCCACGATTCCTTTTTACTGTATTTGCGTACTGGTACTTCTCACCATTAAAAGTTAGATGATACCTATTTTTTTTTGCTCAATCGTAACATTATATTTTGTGCCTTTGTGTAAGCTTAACGAGTTGCTTTTAATAATGAAAGTTTTGTGAATTCACAGTTTATATTTAAATACGAGTTCTTTTCTGATCTATCATAGAGAATCCGTGATATTTTCAAATGTATTTCTTGGAGATGCTGGAATGAAATATGGTGGAAATAAAATAGAAATTATGATATTTTAATGTTGAAAAGCTTATAATTCTTGGGGAACACCTGATAAGCTGAAAGCAGACACAAAAATACATAAATGACGTGGAGTTGCAACCAGTTTCGTGGGTCGATAAAAATGGGCGACAGCACTCGTAAGGGAAACCACCCTCTAGTCACTCAAGTGCTTTTGCCTTTCTTCTGTTTCGTTGATTACATTTCGTTTTCTTCTGTATTTTTAAGTCTTTTATTGGTCTACACGTTCGCCAAATGGATACATTTCCGGAACCCTTTCTCTTTACGAGTTATTTTCATTCTCGCCTTGAGTGCTGATAAAAAGATCTATTTTTTCATCTGCAGAATACTTTTAAGGACGTATAAAATTCGCATTATTTTTATACATTCCGTGCGTGAGGCATGGAAGGTAGGTTTTAAGTCCAGTCTGCAGGAAGATAATTTTGGATACGAAACTAAAAACTCGAATATTTAGATTTTGATGTTCGGGGATTGAATACAGATGTTTCTATTTTTAACTCTGCTTCCATAGAGAGAATTCGCCACATGGATCAGTATTTTTCTCTCTGCAGTTATTTTCATTGTTTCCGTGCCATAAATGGAGAGTAGTTGTTTGCCGTAAACCAATCTGTCGTAAAAGGAGAGCCAGTTTTTGTGTTCCGTTAAAGCTCTCCCTGAAATTACCTTTTTCGGGGTTTAATCCATGAAAGTATTTTAGTCTATAACCGTTATTGTGGGCCTTGAATCGATATATTGATACATTTTATATAAAAAATTGTAACACTCACATAATCCAATTTTTAAACAGGATGGCTACACGTCACGAAAAATATGGAAATCATGGAAAAATCGGGGAATTTTTTGTTGACAGGGAAAGTCGGGGAAATTCAGGGAAAAGTCAGAGGTTTTGAAAAAAATTGCAGAGTCAGGGAATTATTGTAAGAAGCACCTATTTATAAATACCTATTTAGAAATAGCTTTTTCTGAATTTTCTTAAGTTCTTTTGAAATTTTTTAGGGTTTTTTAAAAGATTCCAAGAAATCTGTAATAGATTTCAATAATTTGAAGGTATTTCAAAGAATTTCAAAGATTTTATGGTGTTTTAAAAAATGCCAAGGAATTTTCTAGAGTTTCGAAAAGTTTCAATGGATTTTAAAAAATTAAAAAAAAAACAATTCAAAATATTTTGGGGTATTTTAAAAGTTTTCAAGATATTTTTAATAGATTTCAGTAATTTTAAGGGATTCCAAAGAATTTTAAAGATTTTACGGTACTAACAAATTATAAGGAATTTTCAAGATCTTTATAAAGTTTCGAATGATTTAAAAGATTCTAGCGCATTTTAAAAGATTCAAAGGAATTTTTAATAGATTTAAATAATTTGAAGGTATTTCAAAGGATTTTAATTGAAAACTTCTAAGGAATTTCAAAAAGCTTCAAAAAGTTTCAAGGGATTTCAAAGAGTTTCAAAGGATTTGAAATATTTTAAGGTATTTTAAAATATGCCCAAGGGATCTTGTCAGATTTTCAACAATTCAAATGATTTTAAGGAATTTCAGAAGCTCTCAAGGTGTTTTAATACATTTTTCGATTTCGTAGGATTTAAAAGATTTCCAAATATTTGAAAGTATTGCCAAAGATTTTAAATCATTTAAAATATTTTAGGATATTTTAAATGATTCCAAGGAAGTTTTAATTTATTTTAATACTTTGAACGGATTTCAAAGGATCCTAAAGATTTTAGGGTATTTTTAAAAATTTGAAGCAGTTTTTAAGGGCTTCAACAAATTTCAAGGGGTCTTAAAAGATTTTGATGGATTCAAAATATCTTAGGCTATTTTTAAGACATTTCAATCATTTCAAGTGTTCCCAAAGGATTAACAAAAAAATTTAGAGTATTTTAGAAGATTCCAAGGCATTTTATAAGTTTTGCGATAATTGCAGTGATTTTAACGGATTTTCAATGCTCTCAAGGTATTTTAATACATTTTCGAGAAGTTCAGGAAATATCCCTGAATTCTTGTTAACGTATCCTGATTTATTTTAAATTATTTTGAATTCTTTGGAGTTCTCTTGAAATTTTTGAATTTACTTGAACTTTTAATTAATTTCATCGAATTCTTCTAATTTCTCTTAAATTCCTCTACATTCACTCCAATTTTACAGAAATCCATAGAATTTTTCGGATTTTTTTCATCTTTTCCAATGCATTTGAATTGTTTTGAATTTAACTCGATTTGTTTTGAATGCTTGTGAATCAAATTCTTTTAAATTTTATTCAATTTATAAAAGATTCTATATTTTGAAAATTATGTTTTGCAGCAACCTCTAAAAGTTCCAGGTCTGGTGATTTGGATTCCACCTTAAGCTGTAGATCTTTTACAAAGTATACATTTTTAGATTGAATTTTGACGTTGAATGATGTAACTGTAAACCGCTTTAGATAAGGAGCGAATCAGAAACTTGTATATCCTAGAAGTAGGTAGCAGATCATGGTAAACTACTTAAGTTTCTCGAATCCAGGGCGTCTATCTCTTCGATGCTGATGCCATCGAGGTACCGCTTCCGGCGACCTTCGAGGTTAGAGAAGTCTTCTTACAGGGCGGCGAGCAAATAAGATCAAGAAGCAGGGGCGATGCGATGGACGTCAGAAAGGCGAGCTTCTTCAGTTTCTCTATAGTATATATCCAGAGTGTCTAAAGTGTCTGTATGTATCGAGTCAGTCAACCATTCCAGCCACTCCCGCGAAAATCGAATTTGTCGATCGACCTTCGAGACTGCGCGCCATCGGATTAACTTTGTTCCTACAGTCCACAGAGGACGCGGCAGAAATGACGTCCAAAGTACTCCACTTCCTCTAAATTTGTCCATTTCCTACTTCATCCCATTTTTCCACATCTTCCTGTGAAAGAAACGTTTGTATGTTTATTTATTTTGGATCTTCTTTGGAGTAAATTGACAGTGTCCCCAAAAACCTTCGAGAAACAATTTTATACCAAATCCATCGAAAATTTTTTATTTTCGCTGCCATATTGAGTTCGCCATTTTTAATTTTAAAATATAAACTCCAGATTCGTAATCAGTGGTCCTAAAAACCCTCGAGTAGATTTTTTAGCCAAATCCTTCAAATTTTTTGAATTTACGCCGCCATATTGGGCTTGCAATTTTTCATTAAAAAATGTTGACTCCAGATTTGTAATGAGCGATCCGAAAAACCCCTGATTAACCATTTTTAGCAAAATCCGTCGAAATTTGTGAATTTTCGCCGCCATATTGGGTCTTTCATTTTGAATTTCAAATTTTGACTCCAGTTTCGCAATCATAGACCCCGAAAAACAGAAAGTAACCATTTTAAGGTTCACATTTGAAGAGAATTGAAGCATCGGCTCAAAGAGCATTGTATGAAGGGGAAGGTGACTTGGACTCACTAGAATCTATGTTAATTAGGGTGGTCCAAATTTGTTTTTCTCGAATTTTTATGCATTACCCCCTCCCCATCCCAAATTTGTTCGACATGGTAATTAAGTCGTCCCTACCTCCCCCTCCCATGCTTTCCCTCCCCTCGCTTCACCCTTATCCCACTCCTTAATCCTTTATTTCCACCTCTCTTCCTCGCTCCCCCAGCTGACACTCCCTTTGCCCTACTTCCCTTCCCCAGCCCTCATTTCCCCGCCCCTACTCACCCTCATTTCTAATAATTTCCCCTACTTATTCTCATTTGCCCTGACTTCACTTACTTCCTCACTCCTTACTTCTCCTCCCGTCCACTACTTTCCCTTCTTGAATTTCTCATCAGTTCCTTTGTTGCCCCTTCCCTCGTTTCTTATCACTTCCTCTACTCCCTGCTCATTTTTCTTACTCCCCGCTCATTTTTCCTACTCAACCTCCCTTCATTTCCCCTAACTTGCCCTACTTCCCCTCATTTCCCCTTCCCTTTATTGCCCTTCACTTCCTCTACTTCCCCGCCCCTCATTTCTCCTACTTTCCCTCTCTCTCTCTCTTTGAATAATGCTAGAAAGTTGCGACTTTTTCTGAAATTTTAAACTTTTTGTCCGCTTTTCACTCAGAGCGAGGTAATAATTAATGCAATTGCACAAACATAATTGTTTACGAAATTTATTATTATTTTTATTAATATTCTCTTTGAATAATGCTAGAAAGTTGCGGTTTTTCTGAAATTTTCAAATTCTGCCCACTTTTTTAATTAGAGTGTGGTAGTAGGAATTAATGCAATTTAACAATCATAATTTTTTAAACCAGTTATTATTGTTTATATAACTATCTTTTCCTATAGTACAGCTAGAAAGTTGTGGTTTCATTCTGAAATTTTCCGATTTTGTCCACTTTTCACTTAGAGTGAGAAAATAATTAATTTAACAAACATAATTTTTCAAACAAATCATTATTGTTTATATCCATCTACTCATGTAATAATCCCAGATAGTTGCGGTTCTTTTTAAAATTTTTAAATTTTTGTCCACTTTTTCTTAGTGAGGTAATAATTAATGGAAGTTAACAGAAATAATTGTTGACAATTTATTATTATTTTAATAATATTTCCTTCCAATAATGCGAGAAAATTGCAGTTTTTTCTGAAATTTTCAACTTTTTGTCCACTTTTCACTTGAAGTGAGGTAATAATTAATGCGTTAATGAAATTGCTTTCATCACGAATATTTCTACCACAAGCGATGACCTATTCGGAAATCAAGAGAAGTTAGGAAACTTACCTCGGTATTGTTTCTTAAAAACATTAAAAGCATCTAAATAATGGATTTTATCCACACATATGTTTTGAACAGAAATAGTTAAATGAATAGTTAAGTTTTCCCAAATAATCAATTACTATTCTCAATAATTTACTACTAATTATATGAAACACTTAGAAGTTTTTTGTGACCTACTTTACCCTATGCATTCGTTTATGACATTTGCTTATAATAATCGTGAAATTTATTGGTGAATAATTTCTAATAGTACAATTAAGCAGGGCCAGTGGAGTAAAAGTATACTAACATTAACAGAATAATTTTGTGAGAAAATACCCGACTTATGCGTTTGGTTAAGAAATTTGTTTCAATTAATCATACATTTGATGGCCAAAAAAATTTGCTGTTGAAATAATAATAATGTACTGTTCTCATCGATTAAAAGTACTGACATTAAAATAATGCATTTAGTTATAAGTTCACTTTTTTCGAAATTGTCCAGACCCGCAGTTTACCTCTAATTTTCATAAATAACAAAATTTCTTTTCTTTTATGTTGCAGGTGAGTTGAAACTACCGATATATTCTCAATCGAGGGGTTCGTCAGTATTTATCATGACTAAATAATCCTTTAATCGATAACAAAGTGTTATACTCGTATACAATATACAACGAGCGCATTTGCTATAGCTAGCTAGTTGATACCGGCAAATGTAAGATTTATGTTTTACTAGTAAAACATAAATCTACAAAGTCATGGTTTGGAAAATATAAATACTTTTTGTTCATAAAAATTTGAGAATTTCTAGCCTTAATTGCACAGGGGATGTAAATATGAAACGTTTACAAAATGCATCTGGGTTTTATTTCTTCTGATTACATTGCTACGTAATTACTTTCCATCTAGTGAATGCTAAATTCGAGCGACATTCACATTTCACGTCCGAAAAATAAAAAACGTGGAAGTTTAGTACGCAATTTGGTGATGAGGGGAAACGAATGAGCGTCAATATCACAATATCAGTCCATTTGCGCATATTCGGACGGCTCGTCAGAGTCCATTAATTACCGCTTCATCACCAAGTTACGCTGCAACCCTATCAATTAAAATCCTCCTCCCAGTTTTTCCCCTGATGCATAGCGTATGTGGATTTAATGAACTGATATATCGGTATACCCATTTTAATAATGTCCAAAAATGCCTCACTGGGAGAAATAGGTTACGAATCAACTGTACAATTTAATGCGATCATGAAACTGGCCGCGGAAGAATATTCATTCTACGTGAATATATTTTCATTTTGGAAAAGAGATTTATATTTTCTCTTTGACATTTGCAATCATATTCCATGAAGTACAAACTGAAATTTCAAATCATCATATTCATCGAATTTCCAATGAGAAAAAAATGTCGTTCATGCAACAAAATTGCTTGGTTGACTGCATTTGAATGATTTAAAAAATTTTTTGTGTAATGTGAACCAAAATTGTGTTGAGTTGACAAAATTGGTTCCCTCCCATCAATCAAAGTCACAGAAAACTGGAAATCAGGGAAAAGTCAGGGAATTTTATTAGTCAAGGAATGTCAGGGAAAAATCAGGGCTCGAATCAGAGATTTTAACAAACATCTTGCAAAATTCAAGGAATTTTTATAAATGGACAAAATTTAGGGAATTTTGAAAATGAAGTTTTGTGGGCCACCGCGGTATAATATTTTGGTCAGTAATTTATTTGCCTTGTAATTCTATTTCCTTTTACATTCTCATCCTAATGAGAAGGTATTGGTTTTATGTAAAATTTGAGTCGGTTTTCATCAAATCTCCACGTTTTGAGACCCCCTGAGTCAGAAAAAACGATTTTTACGAAGGTGTCTGTCCATCCGTATGTCTGACTGTAGTATTGTGTAGGCACGATAACTTTCGAAAGATTGATCAGATTGGATTCTTCTTTGGCTAAAAAGAAAGAACGAGACCATTTTTTTTCAAGATTTAAAAATTCTATGTACGGCTATTCATAGTACTCGGAAATTCGAGCAATTTATCCTTATGACTTTTTTCGATGAAAATAAAATTATCAGAGTTATAGCATTTTCAAAATACAAAAAAACAAACGAAGATGAACATTTTAAGCCAAACAGCGTGTTTTGTTGAAAATTTGCTTCTTGAGTTGAAAATTAAACTATTTTGGTATGAAATGAGCAATTTGTTAAAACTTCATATTTCGGTGTTAAAAACTCCACCGAAATCTTGCTTGGTTGAAAATTAAACTATTTGTTTGAAAATTGGTCTTTTTGGTTTAAAAATTCATCTGTTTTAGTAGAAACTTAATCTGTTTTTGGTAGAGGATTGATCTATTTTCTTGAAAATACACTTTTTTGGTTGAAAATATATATTTTTTGAAATATCTGCTCTTAAATTATTCGTTCAGAATTTATCTTTTTTGTAGAAAATTGAACTAATTGGTTGAAGGTTGAAATATTGTTTTTCTTTAAATAAATTTTTGTTGATGATTCATAAATTTAGTTGAAATTTCGTTTTTTTATTTGGTTGAAAATTAAACTATTCCAGTTGAAGATTCACCATTTTGAAATTCATCCCTTCGGTTGAAAGTTCAACTATTTTGTTGAAAGTTGATCCTTTTTAGTTTGAAGTTCGTCTTTTTTGGTAGAAAACTATTCTTCTTGGTTTGAAGTTTACTCCTTCTTGGGTAAAAATGCAACTATGTGGTTAAAAATAAACCTTTTTGTTAAAAATTCATATTATCCAGCTGAAAATAGAAGTGTTTTAGAGAAAGTTCGTATTTTGGCTTTAAAGTTTAACAATTGGGATTTTAATTGAAGATTTATCTTTTCTAGTTGGAACTTAAAGTATCTGTATGAAAATTTATATATTGTGTTGAAAATTCATCTTGTGTGGTAGAAATTTCATATTACTTTGTTAAAAATGCAACTATTAAATTTTCTGTTGAGAATTCATCTTTGTTGGCTGAAAATCCAACTGTTTGGTTAAATATTCAACTATTTTGTTAAAATTTCAATTACTTTTGTGAAGATTTAATTCTTTGGTGGAAAATTGAACTATTTAGTTAAAAATCTATTATTTTCAATACCAACTATTACATTTTTCGTTTCTAATTCATATTTTTTTTTTAAAATCAACTTTTCGGGTTGAAAATTCAACTGTCTTCTAAAAAATCCATCTTTTTGGCTTGAAAATGTAATCATTTGTTCGAAAATGCAACTGTTTTGTTGAACTTTAATCTTTTTTTATTAAAAATTCGACCATTTGGTAGAAAATTCATTTTTGTAGGTTGAAAATTTAACTATTTTGTTGAAAATTCATCTCTTTTGCTTCAAAGTTCAACTATGTGGTTGTAAATGCAACTGTTTGCTTAAAAATCAAGTTTGTTGTTGTTTAAAATGCAGCTATTTGGTTAAGAATTCATTTTTCTTGATTTAAACTTAACTTGTTAAATTAAATAACTAATTAACTTTTTTAATTAAATAATTAATTAACTTTTTAAATTCAATTATTCTGATATTAATTTAACTATTTTCTTAAATAGTAATCTTTTTTGTTGGAAAATTCAACTTTTTTGTCGAAAATTCGTCCTTATAGATGGAAAATTGATCTTTTTTGGTTGAAATAAATAAATAAATTGGAAATTTTGAAAGTTTAATCTCAAATTGTTTTATTCTGTGTGTAAAAGGTTTTGTGTTAAAAATATTACAAGATAAAAATGCGGGTTTTTGAATAGTAATTGTCAGGGAAAAGTCAAAGAATTTTTAAAATGAAGTTTTTTGGCAACCTTGGGGAACTAAATAATCCGCATTCAGTTAAAAAAATTCTGGTTTCATATGGCGCACTTGTATAAGTCTTTTTTATGAAAGCCGCCATATACTCGAGGGAGACGGTTGCCTATTTCTGCGTTGCCTCAGCTGTTAGTGCAGAAAACCTTGTCAATGTTCATGTTTTAATACGTATAAGTACTTGCACATATTACGACATAAAATTTACTTTAAAGCGTTAGGAAAATGCACCTCTGTTATATGGAGAAAGTTGAGCTCGCCACGTGAGAGACATAAGATACCGAAGTTCGCGTCCGGTCGCATTGCAAGTATCGAACGAATTACTTTGAAGTTCTACTTGGAAGAGAAAATTGACTTTTCCCTATATCGAAATGCGATTCGTGTGAAGGAAAACTTTCTTACGAACCGAGGAAATAATGAAAGACTTGATAATAAAAGTTGCACCCTTAATGGGCTTTAATAGGAGCGTCCTGAGTGTCTACATTAAAGTTACAACTTGTTCTTCTTACCAGTTTAATCACTAGTAATCGGATCCCCTAGTGTTTTGTATTTGTTCAGTTGCAAGCATAAAATATTTAGAGTTTAATTTTGATAAGTATTTGGGTAGGCCAGAAAAAGCTTTTGTGCCAGAAAGTTTCATTTTTCTATCATAGATATTCTAACATATTAAAAAAAATCTGCCCGCTTCGCGGGCACATTCTCATGGCGCGCTTGGCGCGCGGCTCGCTTCGCTCGCAAGTTTGAGCGCGCCTAGGGCGCGCGACTGTTGGATCTCGCGCTTCGCGCTCGATTATGTATTCACCTCGCGCTACGCGCTCGAGCGTATTTGCATCGCGCTTTACGCTAGGCTCCTCTAGATTTTTGAACTTCGTGTTCGACTTCGATGAAAAGAAAAAGTTTGTTTGCAAATATTATAAAATTATCGAAACCAGTACATATTAAGTGATTGTTAAATTTGCTTTTATTTTAGACTGAAAAGGAACTTTATTTACTCAAGGTTCTATCGACCTTAAGGAACACATTCTCATCCAGACACTCGCGCTTCGCGCTCGATATTTGATTTGAAAATCATTTGAACCGTATGATAGAAACAAAAAAGTTTGAGCGCACTTACGGCGTGCGATTTGGTAAATACACTGAGCGCGCACTTTGTGCTTCGTGTTATATGTTCTTCATATACAAATTACTAAATTTGTATTTGATTTCAAATGAAAAGTAATGAATATAATTCAGGCGACAAATTTTATTAGTTAACATTTTATTTTAGCTTGTGCCGTTTATCAAAAAAGTTAATTTTTTCATTTTCAATATATTCTTACCACAAAAATTGATTACGGGTGTGTAAGTCTTTTTTGAATGCACAATTTTTGTTCATTTATATGTTTTCGTACCTTGCATTGTTTTTTCAAAAATTTGATTTTTTTACTGTCAATGTTATTTTCACGAATAAAACAAAAACCACGCATCCTATCGAAACATGAGTCACAATAAATTTGTACCTCTTCCTTGGATGAACAAATTTTGTTTCGGTCATATCAAAAAGTGAATGATAAGAAATTTGTAGATCTTTTTTAGGTGCACAATTTTGGTGAGATGATCTTTTCTGGTATCTTGCATAGTTTTACAGCAAAATGGCTTTTTTGATTTTTCATTAATTTTTTGTGCGATCAAAATTTGAATTTTTTATTTTTCGAAAAATTCAAAAAGTTGTCATGAAAATATTATAGGGTGTTCAGGAATCAACGTTTTTCTCCTCTTGACTTTTTTTCATATCGCGCGTTTTTCGGCTTAAAATGTTCATTTTCGTTTGTTTTTTGGAATTTTGAAAATGCTATAACTCCAGTAATTTTTTTTTATCACGAAAAGTCATAAGAATATTTTGTTCGTCATTTTGCGTACTACTAATAACCGCACATAGAATTTTCAAATCCTCCAAAAAAGTGGTCTCAAAAATTTTCAAAATGTGCTCACTTTTTGGATTTTCATCCAAAATAGCTGGTTAACGAACTAGTTCTCTATTTTTCGGCCATAAAAAAGTGTGCCAAAGCTCAATCAAATCTGATCATTTTTTCGAAAGTTATCGTGGCTACAGACAGACAGACAGACAGACTACAGACAGACAGACACCTTCGTAAAAATCGTTTTTTCTGACTCAGGAGGTCTCAAAACGTGGAGATTTGATGAAAACCGACTATGTCAAATTTTACATAAAACCAATACCTTCTCATTAGAATGAGAATGTAAAAAAACTCTCAAATAAAGTGAAGGGTGGTAGTACAAAACTAGATAACCCAAAAAAACGGAATTTTTCAGAAGAGGGAAAAACCTTCTGTAAAATCGAAATCACCATTTAAAGATAAGGTATAAGGTTGACAATCTCGAATTGACACATTGGAACAGACTCGGCTGCAGATTGCGATAAAAAATATACTCCTCATTTTACAAAAATAAAATAAAAACTGACTTCCGAGATATTGAGTTTCTGAGTGCGGGTCAAAAAAAAATTGTTTTAAAGAAATTTAGCCAATTCAGAGTAAATCGTCCAAGACGGTAATCACGCTGTTACAGCTAAGTTTTATCCACCCACGCACTCCAATGTATAACTTTTTTTAAATTCTGATATTCCCCTAAACGCTCTGTTCTCGGATTTTGTTTCACAAATTATTTTTATTTCATGTCGGGCAACAGAAAAAAGTTTTATCTCAATATCCCTATTGGAAGATTTCGTTTAATCTGGGAGGATTAATTGCGGTCTTCTGATAGCGACACGGGGATGAATTTTTTGTTGTGTTTTTCCGAAATAAAATAGAAGTAGTTAGTGAAACGATATCCAAGAAACGAGCGTTTAGAGAAAAATTCGAATTCTTTTAATTTTAACCAATTTCTTTAAATTAATAAGTTTTTAAAAATGGCAGTGTTTTGTTAAGGTTATTATTAAGGAGGAAATTTCGCTTGATGTTGGCCTTCAACATGCCCGTTAACAAAATCTGCTTTAAAAAATTTTTATTTTCATAATTTCAATATTTTTGTTCATGTAAATTCTTTTATGCTTTGAAGATCTTAACTATCTCTCAAAAATGTTTACTTAATTAATATTTTCGAGGTGATCATTTACTTATAATGAACCACTATTCTCAAGAAACAATTTGAAAATCTATCGGAATGATGAGAGAATTTTTTCATGTGTTTAAAGCTTTTGTGTTGTTGAAAAACCATTAGAAAAAAATGTGTTAAGTCTGGCAAATCATATATGTAAACCTAGTAAATGTTTGAGGAACTGAGTTTTATACTTCATTAAATTATCTTTTTCCACCTGGCTTTACAAAATCTATTTTAGCATCGAGGGCTTTGTACTGATAAAAATTTACTAGACAAAAATTGCCGAGTCCAAAGAATCGAAAAAAGGAAGGCAACAAGTTTTAAAAATAATTATTAAGTAAAAAGTTTTCCGACGTAGGGAAAAAAATTTTAAAGCCTGCTGGGAAAAGATACTCTGAAAAATACGAGAATTATGTGTATTATCATTATGTTGGTGTAACTCGTTCGGTTATAGCCTACTCTAGAATTGACGTGTTTCTTTTTTAAGCGACGCACTCCTCCCACAACACAGCTCAAAAAGGAAACTTTTGGAAAACAGGCAATTTTTTTTGTTTTTGTTATATACACTTACCAATTTTTTTCTAGTATTAATTTAAAAACTCTAAAAATTTGTAGAGACAGTAAATACCTCTAAAAAGATAATTAAAAATTGACCAACACGAAAATATAAAATTATTTATACATCTTTAGGGCCCTAATACACTACTTTTTCACATAGCAGCATTACCGTTTAAAGTTATTTATTACTTTTTTTTATTGGTGAAAAATTTATGTCAGTAATTAAAAAAGAAATTTATATTTTCGTTTATATAAGTTGCGAATATCAATGACATCATCTTTATAAATTATAACCTAATCCTATCAGAAAAGATGTGACGAATTTTATGATTCCTAAAGGTAAACACGGCATCTCAGCAACACTGCATTGCAAATAAGATATCAATATATAAGATGCATATTCTAATAAAATTTCAGAATATTCGCAGTTGCTCACAGAATTTTCTACGAAGCATTTTTCTCCGTATTTAGAGCAAATGAAGTTCGTTATTACCCTGTTCTTAATTTTGGCTGTTTTTTTTATTTGTTTTGGTAAGTATAACATTGGAAAGGTTGTTTCTTTTTCTTTGTTTATTCTTTATACGCATTTTTTCATTTCGAATGGACATATTTATTTATGTGAAGAAAAGCATTTCTACTTTAAATTAAATTGCAATTACGCATAAGAGCAATTCCATGTCAAATCATCTGAAGAATTTCAGCTATTGTTAGTAGTTTTGATGAAAATTCTAGAATCCGTTCTCTTAGGTGTTGAAAGAAAACCCCCAAAATAATTGTTGAAAAAATAAAAAAACTGAGGAGATATTCAAAATTGAATCTTTTGGTCCTTTTTTTCTTAAACTTTCATAACTTTGGTGATTTTAGTGATATTAAGGTCTATTTTTTGTAAATTCTTCGTAATAGGATGCAGTTTTGAAAAAATATTTGTTGAATAAAAAAATTTCAAAAACTTTTTTGATTTTTCAACAACTAATTTGAAACAGAATTTCTGAAGAAAAAAAAAACACTTTTTATTTTCTTCATTTTTTTATATAGATAGCTTACAATGTCCTCTACAAGCCCTGTAAATATCAAAATGGGATCTCCCTGAGTTTTCGAGAAATAATTAGAAATCTGAATGATATGCAGCGATTTGATATTCAGGGATTTACTTTGGTTCCCTATATACTAGTCGTTCGTCAACGGCGATACCACGCTGAAAACACCAGTTCTCGTAAGATCACTGAAGTTAAGCATTGTTGGGCGCGGTTAGTACTTGGATGGGTAACCGTTCAGGAATACCTGCGTGCTGTTGGCCCGTCGTGGGTGTGGTGGGCCCACATTGGTAGTAAATATCCACCTAGAAACACTACCCGAATCGGGTAGTGAGGCAATGAACTTTCGAGTTCGAACTGCTAATCTATGTATGTATATACTAGTCGTTCTAATTAATATTTGAATTAAGCCATTTATATTTTTTTACAGAATTAGGATACTCGATATTATCTCCTCTTCGTGAAAGATCTTTTCCTGATAGGCCTGCTTCTCCTGTCAGTAATGTAGATGGTGGAAACGTGCCTATTTCTAATATAGGTCTAGCACATGTACGTATCCCGAATGTTATTGGCCTTGTAACGAGACTAGCAGATCGTCGTTATAGCAAATTAGACGTCAATTTTCCTTTGTTAAAATCAGAGGATGGATTCATCTTTGGAACACTTGACGGTAATGGTTATATTCGTGGAATATATAATCGGAACCACGTACTGGTTAAAATAAACAGAAATTTTGTATCCGATATTCGTCCACTGTCCCCCTCTGAAATTGAGGATTATCAAATAGATAAACCTCTTCAACTCACAGTTGGTCCTCTTCATCATGGAGGCAGAAATGGGGATGTCAATCAAGTAAATTAAAAAAATCTAAAGCAAAATGTTTTGTGTGCCGAAATCGGATTAGAACGTTGTAAGATCATTTTCAGACTAAAAATATGAAATCTCTGTATAGTTTCTCGTATCAGATGTTAGTGCACGTAATAAAAAAAATTATGTTTCACGTGCCGTTATTATGTATTATTGTTCCCTTGCCTCATTTTTTATCACTTCTGTTATTCAAAAAGTCAGGTATATATTATTTTAGGTTTTACAGGGTTGGATAGTCAGTCTTCCTTTTCCCCTATTCTAAAAATCCCCTATAATCCCTATATTTGAAAATATTGCCAATTTTTTCCTTTTTTTTTGAAGCTGCGATTAATGTTGTAAGAATTCTAACAAACTCGCGGACATTAGTTAAGAAATTTTTATTAGTTTAGAGAAATTACGATTCAAAGACAAAAGAAAAAAAAATTGTCGACGATTTGCGCAAAAAAGATATATCTTCAAAATCTTGGAATCATTGTTGTTGAAAACGTAATTGGCTTTTCATTACTTGAAGTTGTTTTATATCTTAAATTTGAAAATTAAATCTATGAAAAGTTATAGAAAAACTTATGAGAATTGAGAAACATTTCTACTTTTTAAATACTCTTGCGCGGTCAACTTAAAATTGTCAAATTTTCTAATAAATTGTTGAAAATATGACACATGTTTTATGTTTCGCTGGAAATTATTACTTTAAAAAAAAAAAGAATTTAATTATAAAATCAGATATTTTCGAGGAAGACTTGCAAGTTTTTTTTTCACCGGAAATTAGAATTTTTAAACAAAAATCATCACGAAGATTCCCAATTTTCAACAGCTTTATGTTATATTAGCGTTTCACACCGGAAATTTAATGCCAAAAGATCGAAAGATTTAGAAGAATATTTACAGTTCTGAAAATTTGTATGATATTTTATGTTAGCGGCTTTGTCTGGAAATTATTGGTATTTGCAATAAAAAATTATTAGATTTCAAAGAAAGTTTATGTTTGTGTATTTCACCTGAAATTCTTACTTTAAAAAAAAAATCATTAGATTTAAATTCAATGATTTTTGTTCAAAGTAGTAAAATTCACAACCTTGAACAATTTCGGATTGTCTTAGTGTTTTTTGTCGGAAAATGAAATTTTAAATAAAAAATCATTAGATTTCAAAGAATATTCGCAACTTTTCAAAAATTTCAGAATATCTTAAAATTTTACACCGGAAATCGGTTATTTTAAACAAAAATCTTCAAATTTTTAAGAAGATTTAGTTTAGTGTTTTTTGTCGGAAGTTGGTATTTTTAATTTAAAAAATCATTACATTTCAAATAAGATAATATATTTATGAACAATTTTAGTTTATGTTCGAGTTTTTAAAAGATGATTTACAATAATCAACAATTTGTTGTTATGTTATGTTAGTATTTTTGTCTATTGTTAATAAAAATCATATTTCGAAGATTATCTCCAATTTTAAACAAATTTAGGCTGTTTGTGTTTTTTGTCACAACTTAGTATTTTTTAACGAAAATCCAACGGTTTGATTATCTATACAAAAATATTATATATTAATTCTTAAGTTGGGATATCCATTTTCATGAATTATCCAAAATATTGATTGTCCTTGCTTTTCTGATCTATTATTTCATATAAAATATACTATAAAATTTGCTATAGAATATAAAAATTTTGTATTAATTCATAATAGTTTTTCATTTTAATTTAAAAATTGCATGAGAAATTTATTAATTTTTGTTCATGACGCTAATATTTTGAGCAGAAAACAAATTTCCCCATTCGTAAAAAAAGCCCTTTTTTTAAAGAAAATTTTTCCTATTTCCTCTAAAATTGAACTGCTGAATCACGTTGATCACAGGTGTACAAGAAACTTTGTTTTAAACATCGCAAAATATTAATCCGAGATGAAAATATTCTACATTAAAACTGAGAAAATTACTATTTGGACATAACAGTGATTTGAGTAACCTCTAAATATTTAAAAAAAATGTAAAAAATTACGGCGTGTTTTTCTAGACATTAAGGAAAGATTATTTTAGAATGTAGATATACGTCTAATAAAGAAAAAAAGTAAAAGAAAATTTCTGGACCACCCTAATAAGTATGAATAAAGACTGAAATATTATTAAATTGAACATTTTTATAAGTGAACTTTAAGTCTTAAAATTAGTTTATGAACTGACAAGTTTTGTTTATTTTGCAAGAATTTGTAATAATCGAGAAGCTCTTTGAAACATTAATTTCTCTCCTCTTAGCAAGCATATCTTTCAGATACTGCTAAAGAGCATTCGCAGCACACACAAGTGTCAGTAAAACGAACTTTAATTAGAAATTTCTCTCCGAAGTCTCTTTAATTGTGAACTAAGAGCGTCGCTTTCCTGCACTCGTATTTGCCAACATTTCGAGTAATACGATGGCCCATCCGAGCGTCCTCTTTCAGTTCTAAGCGTTTCCTCACCTCTTCGACCCAGGCGCACTCTTCTACCTTCACTCGGACTTGGTGCAATCCGACAAGATTAAAGAAACTTTCGAGGCGAAAAACGGAGAAAGGTGGCAGATATTGAATCGTTATAAGATCTTTCGGATATCGAATTTTTTATTTAGATTGTTCTCGTAAAACTCACTCGATCAAAAGTAGGGATTTGAGTCAATGAAACGTATCACTGAAAAATCGAAAGATGCATGTACAAAGTGACACGGACCTGTCAATCATTATTCGACTAGTGTACGTAGTTGCGTAGACGTCTAAGCACGTACGCATCGCATTTCAGGATGACGGAACGCACCGAACAAAGAGGGTACACTAAATTTTGCCAAAAACTTGGCCATTCATGTTGGGAAACGTTCGTTATGATTCGGAAAGCATATGGTGATGAGTCTATGAGTGACACTCAACATAAAGAGTCGTTTAGGTGATTTAAAAGTGGTAGTACTTAAGTGGAAAGTGATCCTCTCTCTGGCAGGCCCAAAACGGCCAAAACACCTCAAAATGTGGAATGAGTGCGAGTGTCAATTAATTAAAATCTTTGTTTCATAGTGAGAGTGATAGAGGAATACATCGGGATTCCAAAAACTGTTGTTTCAGAAATTTTGAGTCTGATTTGTTTAAAAGTGGCGACTGGGTCCTTCACTGCGACAACGCACCTGTCCATTTATCGCAGCTTATTCAGCAATTTCTGGTGAAACACGGCCCTACACAACTTCGGCAGTCCCCGTACAGTCCTGACCTGTCTCCCTATGATTTCTGGCGGTGCCCCAAATTGAAGTATCCTTTAAAAGGAAAACTATTTCGAGACGTAGCGAAAATAAAACAGAATGGGACATAGCAGCTTTTAGCTATTCCGAAAGGTGAGATTAATAAGTGCTTTCGAACGTGGGAGGATCCCTGGATAAAGGTTGTGACATCCAAAGGGGAGTACTTTGAAGGAGATATCATCCTCATTGACCAGAATCAACTCTTTATCGTGGTACACCACAAGGTCGGATACTTTCCGGACAGACCTCGTATGCTTACGCACTAGCATGGTCTAAAAATTTGACTGCGGTGCATAAATAAATATTTAAATTTAATACTTGATAGCATTTTTTAAATATTTTACATTTTCGCGCTTTAATATTTGAAACGTTTCCAACGTTTCATGAAAGTTTTAATTTGGCCAAAGTTTCATGAAACTTTACAACCCTAGTAAAAAAGAGCCGAAACAAAGCGCTTAGAGTTTTGAAAGTCTGAAAATGACTGATTGCCAGAATTATAATAATTCTAGTTTAATAGTCGTAAAACCAGTTTCGCAATCCGTATCAGTTTACCCGTGGCTCATGAGAGACTACAAATGATAAGACCCTTTGAAATATGTTTTTGTTTTTGACCTACTAGAAGAAAGTTGTAATAATACTAATAAATTCAAAGTGCGTTACCTGATAAGATTTAATATAGCTTTGCAAGTATCCCAACTAGTTCTAGTTTCGATATCGTTGAACATACTTCTTACCAGACACGCTTGTCGGAAGTCGTAAACGTTTTCCAAGCCATATAACTTCTGATAAGCACAACAAGACAGGTTTAAACTCCGAGACCTGCCCCAACTCTTGGCTGATCAAGTTTATCACTGACTGGCACAGTCGGTCTACTCCTAATGACTAGTGGATTGCTATAGTCCTAATCGATCTAAACAACGAGATTATCTCGTTAATTGGCACGCGCATCGCGCAAACTGATACCCGGTCACAACAACAGCACTAATTCCAGCACCTAGCTTAAACCCTCCCAAACTGAATTACCGAATGACATTATTGATGGAGATCAACACCAATTATCACACTACATAATTTGATAATTCATTTATAATTTCATAAACTTTAAACAACCAGTCGCTTAAATACTAAGCTATAGAGAATAAATGATACTAGTAATTATTACTGTACCATGAATATTTATCAATTCAGTTTGACAAGAAGAAGTTTCGGAATTTCGTTTAGATTCATGCTCCTTCTAGTAATAGGTCACTATTAAGCTTATAATATGATAAAATAATAAGATCCGCTTTTCTTAAAAAAGTCTTGAAAAAGTCCACGCACGTTACACATGGACCGTGATGCGAGAGTCTTTAAACTCCCAATTAGATAAGCCGGTAGTGATCAAATTTTTTAACTGGAAAGTTCGGGCTCGATTCCTGCTGCCCGGATTTTATTAATTTTTAACAACTTTTTTCATATGAAATAATCGTTTTTGGCACATATTTGTATGGCACAACATCTGAATGTTGAACATTTGCACCTAACAAATGGCAATTAATTATTTTCATTATTTTCCATTAGCTTTCCCTTACACAATACAAATGAAATAGTTTTCTTATATTTGTAAATATTAAACACAATTTTATCTATATTTTGAACAAAATAACTTTTATCATTGATTATGATTATGATTATGATGCGACAAAACTAACTTACTAAACATAAGTGACATGAAAAAGTAAGTTACTTAACATTTTTTGGTTATATTCACACATCCTATTTAGTGTATATACATTAAATGGAATTTAACAATAATATCACACAATCTTTATTTAATAAAACTTCGGGTTGTGGTAGTTTCATTAAAAGCACGTGTTCATAAGTGTTAAACACTTGGATGCTTCGGATGAATATAAATGTTAGTTTTTTGTCTTGTGCAGTTCAGGCAGCCATTCGTGTGTTCACTAAAGTATAAGAATGACACTGCATTATATATAATGAAGCAAGATTTTCAGGAAGTTCATCTGCGGTAGTAAGTTTTCGGTCCTTTGATTCTAATCAGGATCAAAATAAAGCCTGGCTAAAGTACGAGATTAGGGCCTACCTAAACGTTTGTGTTTTTTCTAGTCACAAAAAATGGAAAATCTTACCAGTGTCTTAAAGGGCCCTGACTAGAACTTACTAGTCCAGTTGTTCTAGTGATATTCTGACCACTGCCCTAATCTAAATGGGGACAAATGGGGCGATTTCTACATGGGTACCCATTTGTGTGGGCGATATAGTACGTTTCAAGCGAGAAAATTGAATCGTCTCTGGAATGCGTGCCACTATTGTTGAAACTCTACGGAGTGAAAAGGAAGAAACGTTACGTCACAGAAGAAGTCTGGAGGGTGAGTTAAGGTTGGAAAGCATTCTCATTCTCAATTCTCATGCATATGCATACAGACCCACACACATCTATATGTATGAGCACATGGCAAAACTGTGCAGTGTACCGTCTACAGTGTACATATATATGTACAGACGTTCACGAATAAAATGGTTCCAGGACCCATTCCGAGACTGTGGACTAATTCAATTGCGCAAAATAACTATGCGCCAGGGCTCGAAATTATGAAACAAATGGCGGCTCCCGCGAGCCCTCCGCGACGGGTTCATCCGACAGGACACAATCGCGTTTGTCCAATTAGCATAGCGCCCACTGCCACCAAACTTCATCGTATTTACCGCCGGATGCGCCCTTGGTCGTTTTACCACTTGGTGTAGCCGGCCCGGCCGTTTAGATCTGCGGAAATTGCACCGGAAATTCCAAGATTCAGAGAAGCAACCTCAAAGTTTGTCTGGGGCATTATATGTGAGTATGCGTGCATTCTTCTCCAAGAATGGCAGAAATTATGGGCATTTCTACATACACAGGAAAAAGTGTTTGCAGAAAAAACTAAGGGGGTCATCTTCACCCTGATTTTGGAGTAAAGATTACCTGGAACAAAACTTACCTCATGTGGATAACACTGTTAAAAAAGTTTTGGGATTTTACTACACTATTGGTACCACTATTTTACATACAAGTTTGAGGCAAAATTGTAAAGAATACGTGCCGTTTACCACACAAGTATTTCAATTTCGCTTTAGAATACCGATATTGTAATTTTGTCTTACACTCACTTTGACCCGTCTAGCGGATGAGGAATTAGAATTCTACCTCGCTAGTCTAGTGCGTAACGCACTCGACTCAGAGCTTGGCAGATAGGGTTCGATTCTTTGTGCGTGCGAATTTTGATTTTTTTTTTAACTTTCTTCCAAGACTTTACATTACATATATAGCAATATTACAATACATGTATGCCAATATTATAAAATATGTATGGCAATATTACAATACCAGCATTTGAAAACTACAATATCATGTAGTGTTACGTTACCTTACGTGTTGGAAATAAACTTCCAGTACATTTAGTGTAAAGTTCCAACATAAATATTTACAGTGTAATCTTTACCCTTTTACTGTAAGTAATTGTAAGTAACTGTTGCCAGCTCGTATCATTCGGCACGACCGTGTTTATGAAGCCGAACTTATTCGATTTTTCTATTTCACTGAGCGCCAGCCAACTTCACTTCAGCGACTACAGTTAGTGCCTTCCAATTTTTAAGACGGTCGTGACGACTTTTATGAGAAACAGAAGACAGTTTACTCCCAACTGACGGTAATATTTGTGTTTTACTCATACGAGTAGGTAGTAATACAATGTTACCTGTAACAAGATTTACCCTCTGCTTTTTCTGTACTGTTTTTGTTAAGGCTGCCTATTTTTACACTTTCATTTAAGTCCGTTTTTAGTCTTGAAACTATATCAAAGCCAATTTGGTGTCTTAAAAGAAGACCGTAACCCTATTCTCTAGCTTAAAATAAGATATTTTTGTCTTAAAACAAGACCAAGTTTTTTTATCCGAAACTTTTTTGATTTGCAATTCGTTACCTTTATGAAAAGCAATACAGTTTTGCTTGCTATTTTCAGCCACTGTGGCCACTGGACCAGGATCCGAGAAAACCGGGAACTGACCGAGACGTTGAAAACACGGAAAATTAGCGTTTTTTATTCATGTTGTTATTCTTAGTAGAAAACTTGCTTAATTCGAATTTGAAGCCTGATTTGTGAAATCGTTTAATTTTTTTGAATTTCAGAATTTTTACATTCTGATTCTAAATGAGAAGTTAGATTAGTTTCGTGTAAAGTTTGATTTTGTTGATTTTCATAAAATCATCGCGTTTTAAGACCCCTGAGTCAAAACAAAAACTACTTTCACGAAGGTGTCTTACGTCTGTCTGCATGTAATCTGTAATCTATAATCTGTAGGCACGATAACTTTCAAAAAAATAATGATTAGATTGGATTAAACTTTGGCCCACTTATTCATGCCTAAAAAGAAAGGACGTGTTTGTTAACCAGCCATTTTTCACCGACGGTTCTAGTTTTATCCATAGAAAATGCTTTAAAAAAAACTAAAAATATAGTTTTCCATGCAAACTATACGAGATACGAAAAAAAGGTTAGAGAGTCAAATTGTTCATCTCAAAAAGATCTACGGGTTTTCTTGAGACAAGTTTTTGATAAGATGAATATTTTTTGTTTTAATCGTGAAAAATTGTATTAATAATATATTTCATAGCTAGTGGCGAAAGGCGGCGATGGCTAACGAGTGTAAGATAATATTTAAAGAATTTCTAATTCAGAACGTTCAAAATTGAATTGTTTTAGGTCGAGAGTTGATAAATTCGATCATTCCAAATCTATAGTGTTTGATTCAAGAATTGTTATTTAAACTTTTCTAGATTTAGAAATAGTAAAAATTTTCGTAATTTATATCCTTGCAAGTTCAATAATTTAAAATTCAAATTTTCCAAATTGGACAGTTTCAAATTTAAAACTTTAATAGTTGGTCCTTTAAGATTCGGCAATTTATTTGTAATTCAAAGCAGGTAGTACATTATGATGCCACGTATTACCAACCTTCCCATGTATTTTTTCCCTCAACTTACAATTAGGGAAATGAAGATATCGAATGCGATGGCTAATTTGAGCAGCTATATAGGATTTAAAAAACATATTTTTTAAATATTCGTAATGTTCAGCCTTATTGCTTGGATACTTCAATTTATACAAAGATGTCGGCGGGTGGTATCGTTATATTTCTTTTTGTTTATTACAAGTGTTTGGTGCATTCGCATTCGACCAGAGATCAAAAAAATTAATTATATAATTTATGAAAATTATAAAAAACTTTGCAACATGGTATTTTTAAGTAAAATAAAGCAATTAAAGTTTGGGATATAGGTTAGATGAAAAGATAGCAGAAGTCATTGTCAAATGAAATTGCATTGTAGGTAATGTAGGTTGCCCGCGAGCAGTATATTATGATTGAATTATTGCATTTATCTTTATTTTAAGAATGTAAAGTCGTTACGAGTTAATTGTATGTACTATAAAAGCTGGCAAAGATAAATCAATTTAAATTTCATTAAATTAACAGTGAAGAATTTTGAATTTCTAAAATAAAGATACATGTTATAATTCAATCATAAACCCCTCTGTATAGCGACTTAAACTGGCTAGCCCACCGTGTGCATAAATATTATTTATCGATAACTTGATCGATATCTTGATTTCTCTAGCTGTAAATTGGGGGGGGGGGCATGGGATGGTAGGTTATTACGTGACATCATAATATACTACATACCCTTAATATTTAGGCAGTATTTTATGTTCGAGGTCTTCAGTATTGAATGGTTAGAAATAATCTATTAACATAAAAGTACTTTTGAGTGAAGGTGTTAAATAATTTCAGATTAAAACACTAAAAGTTGTTTGGATTTAAATATAAATCGTCCAAAGTTGTAGAATGAAAAATGAAAGCCTTTTAATACTTCAATTTTTTATTATTATTATTTCAGAACGATCAAAACCGACTGTTTTCAGATTAAAAGTTTTCCAATTGAATTATTTTAATGTACCGTAGTTAAGTCATTTTGAATTAAAGATGCAGAAAATTCAATATTTTTTTCTCTATTACTTTACCATGTGAACCATTTTAAACTAGTAACGTGTGAACTGGAATAATTGGGAATTGAATCTTTCAAAATTATAAATTTTTTTGTCATATTGGAAGGAACAATATTTTAAAGCGAAAGCGTTCAAATTAGAACAATTTTTAATATTTGTAGATTGGAAAATTCAACCATTTTTTGTTTACATCCAAATTGTTCAAAATTCTGCAACTTGAAAGTTAAAGTCTTTTAATACTTAAACGATTTTGAATTCAATGCATTGAACATCCAATAGATCAATATCGAAATAAGTTGTACGATTTTTAATTAAAGCCGTTGACACTGACTTGTCTAAAATTAAAATTATATAAAATTTTAGATTTTCCAATTGGAAGCCTCAGCAGTTTAATAATTAAACATAAAATATTCAAAATTGACTATCTTGATACAAAAATCGATAAATTATAGAATGAACAATTTTAAATTAAATGTATTAATAGTGGAACAATTTTTATTCTTTTTTTTCTATCGGTCGAATTGTAGTCGTCAATTAGATAAAATTGTGCAATTTTGAATGTTTTAATGCCAAATAAACTTGATTTGAAAATCTTCAAGTTGTATTACTTTTGCGCTTGAAGACTTCAAAATAAAAATTGTGCAATGTGAATGGCTTCTACTTTGGAATTGTACGATAGGGCGCATCGAAAAAATAAAGTTCTTCATTCATAGTTCTAAAAGGAATGAAAACTTTCTTTTGGGAATCAAAAACATTCCCCTGAAATTGCATTAAAACAAAAATCTCCTTGCAATTGAAAATTTTTTTAAAATAAATAAATAAAATAAAATAATTTTAAATAAATTTCTTACTATACAGTATACAGGCACAAAAGGTATAGTGAAAGATATTTTTACTTCATTTAAACACTAACAATTCATTTTATCGTGAAATGAAAAACAATATATCACTTTTAGATATTTACTTGTAATTGAAAGTCAATATAAATTATTGTAATATCAATCTTCTTCATATATTATTGTTGCAATATATTGATTATTCATTCCCGATAGCATATATCGCACACATTTAATGGTCTATTAGGGAAAATCTCCCTACAGTAGATAATGTAACCTCTAGTGGATAATCATTAATTCAGAATACTAATGTATGTAAAATAATGAATACAATTTAATCAATAGTTAAGATACTATAGGTGTTGATGAATTAAAATAAAAATTAATTATTTTTCTGTTATTTGTGCTCTTAATGAATGATTATCCACTGTAGTTTGGATGATTCACTGTAGGGAGGTTTTCCCTAGTCGAGAAATTTTGTATAACTCTAAGAAAATGGCGACAATTTCGACTTTTTAGGTTTTTTTTTACATTTGAAGGTCGTTTAGGCAAAGTACAAAAATTCAGGGGCACTATTGCTATGCAGGTATAAATTCACTTGCTTTGAACTATTTTTTCTGGTAACTTAGACATAAAAACTTAACATAAATTCTGGTAACTCATCACGAAAAAGAATTTTTTGTTTTCAAATGAGAAGAAGTTTGTGGCTTTTATTGAATTTTTCAACTATATCTACGATGCGGAAACAGAAGACTTTTTTTTTAATGAATCTTTAGGGCAGTATTTTTGACTACCAAACAAAAGTTTTCAACCTTGCTAGAATTACGAATGAAGAACTTAATTTTCTTCAACACGCCATACTGTGCAACTTCAAATGTTTTTCACTTGATGATTTTCAAATTTGATATCTTCGTATTTATATAATATTGAAAACTTCAATTTGTAATTGTTCAATTTTGAATTTAAAACTTTTAGAATAATTTTTCTGGATTAGATTCTATAATTTGAAATTTCATTTTTGATTAGTTCAAAGAGTAAATTGTTCAATTTTAAAAGTTAGAATTAATAATTTTAAATAATCGCGAAAACTGTTTGAAAACCGGGAAAATGACAACCTGCGATTTGGACTATATCGATAGTAAACCGCGGAATCGATTGTCGTGGCAAGTCTTTGTGTAACAAGGGGAACCTACACTCGTCCGAGTTTTGTTTGAATTCATACTCTTCCAAGTAATAGGTCATTACCAAACTTGTAATATGAAAAAGTACACTCAACTCCCGATATAAGAATGGTTTCGAGCATGGCTTGCAGTGGCCTCGATCCTGAATCGGGGGAATCCAAACGTAAACAGGCAGTGCCGCATGAATCATTTCTGTAGGATTTGGACGCATGGTGCAACCTGATAATTTGAATGAAAAAAAAATCGGAAAAAAATGCTGGCAGCAGAAATCGAGCCCGGACTCTCCAGTTACAAACTCGAAGCGTTACCGCCTGATCTAACTGAATTGAATTGCTGAACAGCGCATCTTATTACTTTAGCATATTACGAGTTTGGTAATGGCCTACTACTGGGAGAAGTATGAATTCAAACAAAATTCTGAAGGGTGTAGGCTCCTATTGTAAAAAAGGTTCTGTTTCGATATAAATGTGTAGATAGTGGCCAGTTAAAATTCCAATCAATTATTAAGTAGACGAATCGTTGTACAATAGGGTGGTCCATAAATAATAGCAAAAGCATAAAATTAAAACAATTAAACACGGAGAAAAAAGGATTTTTGAACGTCACATCAAGACGTTCAGGGTTAACATATTTTATGTTTAACAACAGGACAGCAATCTATATGCTTAAAGTTAATATCTGTAGATATTAGAAAGTGAGATGTTACTCTTTAACATCCTAAATGTTTAAGTGAAATATCTGAAATATTAAACGGAAATATGTGATTATGTCAAATAACGGCTGTATAAATATTTGAGGAGTTTACTTATTTCTGATCATTTAATGAATTATTTGATTACTTATTTGTAAATTTAAAATTAAACTTGAATGTTCTTACATAAACGAAAAACAGATAAAGGGTATGAAATCGATCAGATGATACATTCGGTCAAGTTGAGATTATGTTTAATATTTGTAATTCAAAATAAAAATAAAAACGGGGTAAGTGAGCTGAGAACGAATGCTCTGTAATCGGCTTTTAAAATTCTATCTATTTTCGGTTACTTAAACTGAACAATAATTTACAAACATTTTGTCAAATGTGTTTCAGTCAATATGACCTCAAACTTAAGAACCTTGTTCCGTCCTGCAGTCATACAGAAGTCGTTATTTGATTTCATTTAAGGATAGCTAATTTTGATCCTTTGGAAATGTTAAAAAATTGTAGTATTCCATGATTGTAATATCGAAAATATAGCCTTTGAACATCTATATTTAAACATCCATTTATCTCCATGAAGGTGCTCTCAAAAATACTTGTTCATTTTGAAGAAAAAATGAAGTACTATAAATTTGAGCTAAATCCAACAATACGTGGCACTCCCTCATTGGCATGAAAAATTTTAAAGCTCAATATAATAAAGGGATTATTTTCTTGAACTCAAATGCATTGATTAATATATAAAAAATTATATTGTTGCGAAAAACACCTACTAGGATTAATTTGTCTAAAAATCCAATTTCATCGTTGAATTCGCGGTAGAAATTCAAGAAAATAATCCCTTTGATATTTTTTTCTAAAGTCGAAAATAAGGTTTTGTTGGTTTTGACTCAAATTTATACTACATCATTTTTCCTTCAAAAGGAGTGAATATTTTTGAGAGCACCTTCAATTTAAAACATTTTAATTTTTGGATGACCCTACTTTACAATATAACCAAAAACTTGAAGATGTAAACTTGTTCCCTTATTTGACACGTTGAGGTAGTTAGGAGGCCAAACGTAGCAAATGAACATTCATTACCGGTACACACGATACGTGCGACGCCTGGGGGGCGGATTATGGGTGCTTTACGGGCGATAGTATTACAAGAGTGGTAATACTGACCATGTTGGCTACCTTATACAGGTATCATGTTTCAAAGTCCATCTACTTTTATTATCGACGAAACCCTTAAGTACCACTACTACTGGCCAGTAGTACGAGTCAGCCCCAAGTCAGCCTGGCGAAGTGTGATATAAAAGGGAGATAGAATGTCTTTTACGGATCGAGATATGTTTCCCAAGAGCTCGATGAACATAAGAGTGTTATGGCGAAGTGGCTGGTTTTCAGTTTACAGATAAAAAGGACAATTTTTAGTTTATAGTCTAATAAAAATACCGAATAAAAACATTGATAAATTTCAAGCATAAAAGGTGACGTTTTAAAGTACTATAGGATGTCCACTGACCGGGAAAACCGGGAATTAGCCTCGAATTTTGGGCACCGGGAAAGAACTGAGAAATACCCATCAATCATCAAATCATTCAAATGCGAAAGCTAAATTTATATTTGAGAACAAAAACTTATTATTTATGTGTTTCACATGGTAATTGCGTACGTAACCTCAATTTATATAATTAATTACTGATAATTAGCATAATAAAGTGCCATAAGCTCATTTGTTATATATTTTGTCTTCAAATTTACCCGCTTTCTGTCATTTCGGACTTGATTTCCTATCGAAAATCCAAAATGTATATTTTATATATCCTGGGTCACAAAAACAAGAATATGTCCTAAAATGCGATTGACAAAATGGACCCTTTTATTGGGGAAAGTCTCAATTTATATTGTGAAATAACTTTAGTCGCTTCCTTTCGCCTTATTTTCGCTACTGTTTAATAAATCACATACTTCACACTCTTTCCCCTATTCACCTATTTCCCCTATTTTTAAAGAATTCGTCTTTTTTACTCTGTCTTCAAAAAAGTTTCCTTTCTGCCCCCCTTTCTCGGATTTTCGCTTGCATGAGAGCTGAATTAATAGCGTCCAATAAGAAAATACAACTATTTTTGTTTGAAACTTAATTCTTTTTTATTGAAAAGTCTACTATTACATTCTATTTTTAGTTCATAATTTATCTCGTTTGGTTAAAAGTTCTACTATTTGGTGGAAAATTTCATTATGTTAAAAATTCAACTATTTTCTTAAAAAGTCATATTTTTGTTTCAAAAGTCACCTTTTTTGGTTGAAAGTTAATTCTTTTTATTTTGCAAAGTCTATTATTATATTTTTGATTTGTAATTAATATGTTTTGGTTTAAAAATCAACTATTTGGTTGAAAATTTAATTGTTTTGTTAAAAATTCAACTATTTTGTTAAAAAGTCATCTTTTTTGTTTCAAAAGTCACCTTTTTTGATTGAAAGTTAATTACTTCTATTTGCAAAGTCTATTATTATATTTTTTCATTCGTAATTAATCTGTTTTGGTTAAAAAATCTACTATTTGGTTGAAAATTTAATTGTTCTGTTGAAAATTCGACTATTTTCTTAAAAAGATATATTTTGTTTTTGTAACTACAACTATTTTGTTAAAATTGTACAATTAGTTGAAAATTTAATTGGCTCGTTGAAAATTCAATTATTTTTTTAAAAAGTCATATTTTTTTTCAATTCAACTTTTTTGTTGAGCATTCGTGTTTTTGTATAGAAAATTTATCCTTTTGGATTGAAAGTTCATCTATTGGTACAAAAGTAATCTTTCTTGGTTTAAAATTCATCTTTTACGGTTGAAAGATAACTCTTTGTAACTGAAAAGTCTATTATAATATTCTTGGTCCAGAATCCATCTATTTGGTCACACATTCTACTATTTTAAGAGAGAAAAAAAATTCTACTATATTTAGTTAAAAATTTGAACATTCTGTAAAAAATTCAACTATTTCCTTTAAAAGTTATATTATTGGTCGAAAATTCAATTTTTTGGTTGAACATTCGTCTTTTTGGGTAGACATTTTTATCCTTTTGGATTGAAAATTCAACTTTTGGTAGAATAGTTATCTTTTTTGTTGAAAATTCATATTTTTTGGTTCGAAATATAACTGCTTCATAAAATTTTCGTTTTTTGGCTTTTTTTTTTAAGATTCATGTTTTTGGATTGAAAATTATCTATTCGGATGAAAATGCAACTTTTGTTGCTTTACTTTTAATCTTTTTTCTTTGAAAATTCGATCATTTGGTTGTAGATTCATCTTCGTAGGTTGAAAATTCAACTGTTTGTTTAAAAATTCAACTTTTTTGTTGATAATTTTTTTCTCTTGCTTGAAAGTTCTACTGCTTGGTTGTAAATGCAACTGTTTAGTTGAAAATTAATTTTTGTGGTTGAAAATTGAACTATTTCTTCAAAAATTCATCGTTTTCGGTTGAAAATTAACTTTCTTGATAAAAAATCATCTCTCCGGGTTTTAAAGTCAAATGTTTTCTGAAACATTTGACTTTTCAACTAGAAAACTCAACTCTTTGTTGAAAATTCGTCTTTTTGGGGTAAAAATTCTTCTTATTTGGTTGAAAATTCCACTATTTTGTTAAAAATGCAATATATTACGACTTGGAATCTTTTAGGAATATGGTATAATATATTATGATATGAATATTAGTAATATTAATAGAATATAAGTAAAATGGTACCTACATTAGTGTTATTTAAAAAATTTTATTTTCCTATATTCTTAAAAAATCGCCCTATTTCCCCTGGTTTGAGAACATCTTGGTGTTTTGAAGTCTCAAATTGCTTTTATAATAATTCACTTACATATTACCTTGGAATTTTAAAATATTTAATTTTTTTCAAACTTTACATAATAGAGCAATCAGTATTGAATAATTGTTGTTATAAAAGATTGAAAGTGAACTGGGAAAAATATAATTTTTGACCTGGAAACCCGGAGCCTGGAATTTTTGTTTAAGTACGAGTAGCCACCCTGTACTGTAAAGGAAAAGATCATTGTAAATACTAAAGCCAATTCTAAAGCTAATCGATTCGTTGTCAAACGTCTCATTTGAATATGCATTGATATTATAATTATATTGCAAACGTGCATCAAGCATAAAATCCGTTGTGTATGCGATGACCTGTACTGGCGCATTTTGATGAATGTAACATTGTAACATGGACGATGACGTTTATCAGTCTATAGGCATGTTAATTTCTGGAAAATGAATCAAACGCATGTTCTAATTACGTCATGGCTAATATGTTCCTTTTATGAATAGTATCGAGTATTGATGAATGAAATGCTACGTTTCACTAAATCAATGGCATTAAAGTAATCGAAACCAAATACTTTTTGTCTGTTTCGATACAAATGATAACTAGAGTATAGGAAGTAATATTATTTGTTTCTGTTTCGAAGTTCATAGGATGCTGAATCAACGATTATGTATTTAATTTAGTCAGCAAACGTTCACTATCGGTTTTCTCAGTTAAGTGTTTTCCGATACGAATGGCATCTCGTAGAGCCTATGAATAAAACATTTCGGAATTCATATGAATTGCTCATTTTACCAATAGCAGCGAAACTTCTCCCGATTGATACGTCTTGATGATCAGATTTTCAACATAAAAGATTAGTTAATTTTCCGTCTGATGTCTGAATTTTTATTGGTTTTCTCAATCGAAGCACTTCTTTATTCACTGAACACCTCAATGTAATAAAGAATGAAGGATATTCTTGAAGTGAGTGAAATTGATGGATAAAAGGTTATGTTCTCTTCAGAAACTTATTATAAGACTGGATTATTTCATCTTTAAATCAAGAATGAGTATTATGAATTAATAAAACCTTTCTTAGAGTTTCTTGTTTTTCAAAATCAATTCTGTGTAGGAATCACATTGAGGTTTATGCACTCAAAGAACGTGAAGATTTTGCAAAAGAAAATGAATCTCGTGGGAAGCTTGTGTATGTGTAAACATAGTACTCGAAGAACGAAGAATTTCTTCAATAAAGCTTATGGAGAACATCGTCAACGTCATTTGAATAGCCTTTTTGTGTCAATAAAAACGCTCACACAATCGTCGAGCTTTTATCTCAAAGTCAAGCGCTAGACAAAAGGCAAAGGAGCTTTTGTCGGTCTTCATAACATAGGATTTGGATTGAATGCAACTTCAAATCTTGATGTACTAGCAGTATTAATTCTTTAGCCTTTGATCATCGAAGTCAAACACGTTCTGAACGAATACTATCTTTTTGCTTCATCATAGGGGAAAATCTTTTTCTGGTGATAATTTTCAAATTTGATAAAAATAGTTGTATTTAAATCTAGTCTAGAGATTTTAAAGATATCAGAGATTTCAAGAGATTTTGAAACATTTAAAGATTTAAGAGATTTCTCAGTTAAGTAGACCATCTCTATTTTTATACAAAGGAAAATAATATTTGAAGTTGAAATTATTAAAAGTCGAATCGCGAATTACATTTAAAGTTTTCGAAACTGTGATGTTTTTTATTAATGATGATAACAAGACAAATAAATGTAATGTTTACTTTCAAAAATTACAACAAATATGATACAAAAAAGAATTCAGAAATTGTAACAGTTCAACAAAATTTATAACAATTAAGAGAGATGTTCAAGCTTTGAAGGAAGGTATTCTCTAAGAGATATAATAATATTTAAACTTTATAAAATTATACTTTGTGTCGCAAGACCTTTTTGATTTTAACTTTTTCGAAATTTGTTGACTGTTTCAAAAATAACAATCTTTTCAAATAAACTTCATGTTATATGCAAATAATATCAGGGATTTTAATAGATTTCAGAGATTTCGAAAGATTTCAAGATTCAAAAGATTGATCAGATTTCTCAGTTAATTAGATCATCTTTATTTTTATACAAAGGGAAAATTATATTAGAACTTGAAATTATTAAAATTCGAACCGCGAATTAAATTTAAAGTTTTCGAAACTGTGATATTTAAAATTATATCTAAGAATTTTCAGAAATTAGAATACCAAAAATAATTAAACAAACGTATGTTTATAAAAAATAACAACTGTCATGTTAACCAAATCTGCACAGATAATTAAGACATGAAAATTGTGTTATATTTCACACATGAGTAAAAAATTGCATCGTGTGTCGAGACGTCTGAAGTAATTGTAATCTTATTGTATTTACTTTCACTTGACACCATAAATTACGAAAAATATATATTTTTTCAATATAATAAGATATTGCAATTAATAAAATTACTCGTGTATTTTGTTGACGAATTTTGAATATCATTATTTAGATAGGTGGACCATCGATTAATAGTAACAGTTTTGAAGTAATTGAAAAATTATTAAAGATTGATAAAAATTGTCGGGATGAGTCGTAGATATATTTTTAAGACTATTTTTAATTCATTAAAAATGATTTAATATAAAAAAGAATGATCTGTAATGAATGGATTCATTCAATTATTCAATCATTATAGTAATTATTTCTCTATGAACGTTAAACCATCTAGTTTAACGTTATAAAATATTAATAATGCAATCTCACAATATCCAGTTATCAAGTAATACAATTATTTTCTATTTTAGTGAACTAATATAATTTCTACTTTTATAATATTAAATATTTCCCGCCAGACAATCACAACCTATAATTAATTTTAGAATATCGTTTAATACGATGAATTAAAAGTCGGGCATTTTCTTTCCATTTTGAAGCGTCAGTAATTTAAATATTTAACTGTCTGGATTTTAGTATTCAGGAACTTTGGAAATTTAATAATTAAAATTTTGAATAATCAAATGGAGCATACCAATTTTCTAAAAAAGAAAGCTTGAATGCATATGTAAAACGAGCTTAAAAGCTTACTAAAAAGTTCAAACAGTATTTCATTATATTTATTTGAATAAAAATTTCCAGTTCGCGACGCCATTATCAACATGAAAAGAGTTTTCCGATTTGTAGGGGGCTTCTATAGTTAATCGGCATTGTATATCAGAAAGAAAAAATTTAAATAAATGAAATAAATAAATAAAAATTTCAGCTTGAAAATTCAACACTTTTGTTGAAAATGTTGCTGTTTTTGGTCAAAGCTCATCTTATTTAGTTGAAAATTTAACTACTTGATTGGCAGTTTTGTTGTTGTTGATAATTCAGCTTCTTTAGTTGAAAATTCATCTATTTGGTTGAGAGTAGAACGACTTTGTTACAAATTGATTTTTTGGTTAAAGATTCATCTATAATACATTCATGTAATCTTAGATGAAAATTCATCACTGGAAAATTAAATTAATTAAATAATTAATTAAAATTAATTTAAAGCTTTTTAAATTGAATTCAGTATGTTACCTAAATTAATGTTACATACTTGAAAAAATGTATTCCCCTATTATTCCCTATTTTCGTGAAAAATCACCCTATTTTCCCTATTTTGAGAGGATAATGTTGTTAAGTGTATGGAATATACATTGGTAAATATAGTTTTATGACACATGATTTGATCTTCAACTAGAGCTATTCTGTCGCGTTTCTTGCTGATGAATCCACAAACCATAAAACGAAGTGCACGTAGGCTCCGCGGAGAACTTCACTCAGGAAGCTTCTGAATCCACTGGAAGATCCATTGTCGACTCTGTGGAAAATCACTGTGTCGTAAATGAAACGCGTCGTTCAAAGATGCACGTGAGAAACGAACGCGACTAGCGATTTTATAGCATCGTTTTCGAACTGACAACAAAAGCCAAGCGCACTTAAAGTTTAACTTTCGTTCGGATGGCCTGTCATTGTTTTAGGCATGACAAATAAAACACACTACACCATTGATTGTACAAAAAGTACTTTATTAAAATTAACTAAATTCAATGTTTAATTCACACGCAAAAAATTGGTGCTTGCGGAATTATCGAATTTGTTCCGAAGTTCTAGACCTACTCTATTATAAATACTATATAACTTTTTCTAGAAGAATTGTAAATAATTCAGAAAGAATTCTTAAACGGGGCAACAATTTTTCCACGCAAATCTTGAAAATTTACGAAATTTAAGTCAACTGAAAACAAAGTGGAACAATTCATATTTCACAGGACAGTACCATGAGACTTACGGTGGAGTTCGGTAAAAATTTTAAGGTCGCCGCGCTATTAACAACAGGGAAAGAAATATTCCGATTTATAGAGGGGCTTCTATATTTAGCTTGCGTTTTATATCGGAAGGAAGGGAGGATGGAAGAACCGAGATAACTTATATTGAATGTATATATTTATCCTAATTGTAATTGCACACATTAAAAATTAAATATATATTCTAAAACATAGGATTAGGCATCATATTATATTGTAAGAGCTGAAGCAGAAGAAATCGGGTTATATAAGAATCTGTCAGGAATAGAGCACGGGTCTCCGGGACGGCAGCAAGATGATTTTTCACTGTGGTGAACTGAATTATGAGAATGGGAATTTCATCGTCCATATGAATTAAATGCTAGGAAAATCATTAATCGTAATTAATATTTTCATTAATTATTCATGATTATGATTATAATTTTCTAATGACTGGCATACTTTACGTGCTTGACTAAAACATATACCTGGTGTGAGTAGAAAAAGTAATAACTCTCTGCCCGTTTAGTCCATGTTGAAGGCAGTGAATTTGGCAACTTTGTACAAAAATATTGAGATGTCGAATTTTACACATTTTTATTTGAAATTGTACATCATCAAAATTAAATTATTTCTGGGTGGATGCCAGACCAGCAAACTGGAGTAACTGGCGAATGCCAGGAAATTTATTTTTTGACCGGGAATTGTACCAATCCCATATCCCAAATTTCATATCTTTCGCAGAATTTCAAAATGCATTGTTGAAGACTATAAAATAACCAAAAACTAAAAGTATTTGAAATTGAAAATTTTGAATGAAAAACTTTGATCAAATGTAAGTGTAAATTAATTAGTGATTTTGAAATTTAATTATAGTTCAAGTATTAAACATTGATCAATAATTCATATTACCAATTAATTATTTGGCCAACGGCCAAACCACGCTGAAAAAACCAGTTCTCGTCAGATCACTGAGGTTAAGCAGCGTTGGGCGCGGTTAGTACTTGGATGGGTGACAATTCGAGAATACTGCGTGCTGTTGGCATATCGTGGGTGTGGTGAGCCCAACTGGTAGTTATTTACTACAAGAAACTATCCACCTAGAAACACTACCCAAATCGGGTAGTGTCACGCCTACCCTGAAAGGGAAATGGCTTAATGGTATAATGGTATACTACCAAATTATTCTGAATCTGTTAAAATTAAACAATTTGCCGATTTTAACGTTTAAAATTAATAGACTCATAATCAAACGCGTTTATTTAATTTCTAATCCTATTCAAACAATGTTTTAGTCTAAAATCATTCCATTTCTAATTCGTTCAATTTTAAATTATTTAATTGAAAAAAATAACAATTTTGTAATATTTATCAACATTTGACTATTAATTTAAAATTAACAATTATTAATTAAATATTAAAAACTAAACAATTTTAAACTGAATCATTAATTTGAAACGACTTAAAATAAAAAGATGTAATTTAACTTCTTTTTAAAAAAGTGTTCAGTTAAAAAAAATTCAATCATTCAATTTTTTATGTTTCTCACTTAAAATGTATATTTTTTGACCAGGAATCTTTGTACTTTCCGTTTTATGTAAGTTTACAATTTTGCAGTTCAACAGTGTTTAATTTAAAATTGTTCAATTGAAAAATGCTAAAACTTCCATTTTATAGATGACAATTTTTGATCGTTTGATTTACAAATTTTTAAAGTTCCACTTGGAGTGCTTCAATCTCGTTCTTAATTTGCAATTCAGTTTTAATTAATTAAAATGAAACAATTTGTTATCTTTAATAGTTCAAACTTCATAATTTCAATGACCGCGAAAACTTTTTGCGAACCGTGAAATGATTGGAAATTTTTTCCTCGCTTAAAATGGCGACGATGTGTTTTTAAAACATTATAAGTTGACAATTTATAAACTTGAATCGTGAATTTAAAATTTAAAAAAAATTGTTTAGTTTTAAACCTATTCATAATAATTAGTGCATTAGATGTTTCAATTTTAAACGTTACAATTTGAGACCATCTAATTATACAAATTTTAATATGAAGCTATTGGTTTTGGAACATTTTTAAGTCAAAATTTTCCATTTCGATTAGACATTTTTGTTTCATCCTGCTTCGGTTAGTTTTCACTATACCAGGATCCACTTTTCCAGTGTTGGACTTTAAAAAAATTATATTTGTATTGAATAAAAGGAAATTCAGTTTATAGATTAATATAAGATACTTTAGTATTTTATTTACAATTAAATATAATTTCCAGTTTGAAAATATTTTTAATTAAAAAAATCTTTATTTTTTGGGAATTTAAATGATTTTCAGAAAGTAGCGATAAAGTTAATGCGTTAGTATTTATGGGCATCAATTAATGGAGCAGTGTAATATGAATTGTTTTATCGTCGAAATACTTGAATTCTGTAAGAGTAGTCAAGAAACACAATAAATAATGAACGCACCTAACAACAATATTAAGTTTCTTGCCGGACGCCAAACACTGACGCAACTGCGTGGTCTGCCTAAGACTGTGTATCTCAAACCATTTTAGAGTTCTGGAATTCTCAGCGACTGAGAACCACAATTCTCTTACATCTGAAGAATAACAAAAATTCATTGAGAAGAAATATATATTTTTTATTTTATTTTTTTAGAGAAAATATCGACATTTTATAGGTACTTATTACAAATTTGGTAATTATTTTGGAACAGTTCGAGTTGTTTTAACCACAAGTTTTTGATCATTGACCAAATTTTTCTCAAGAAAAATTTTTTCCGTGCACTTCAATAATTTCTGAATATAAAGTTAGCATTTACTACTGAAATTTAGAAAAAAATAAGTGAAAATAAACCTCTACTTTGCTCGTGAAGAGACTCGTTATCGTGCCAGAAAGTGAGATCGGAATGTTCAATTGCAGAGCACATTACTCTTAAGTATTCCGGCAAAGACGGTGGATGTTTAATGAGACTGGTGGCTGCCTAAGTTCGAGGAAATTCGTGAAATTCCCAAAATTCCCGAAGACGAAAGTCACTATGGGCGCTGCTATAACGACGTAAGCTCCACCTGGACGAACCCCTTGATTTATGATTTTAGCGAAACGAGCGGGTGGGTGTTGGGCTATAAACTCGCCGCTTTTATTTCCCACTTTCGTGTCAACACGCTCACTCTCTACTGGCCGTTGATATGCAAAGTCCGATAAGTCGTTATGTAGCTACATGTTTCTATAAAGTTATTAACTTTATCGCCTCACTGATCACCGTCATGAGGAAAATAATACTTTGGTCGTTGTCGAACACCCTGGAGTCTCCCAGGTATTCAAATTGGACATTACCAATTCAACAAAAGAGCTTCAAAATTTTAGCGCGATTAAACGTCGTGTGTCACGCTAAGTCATTCCATTTCTTTATCAATGAAACCGCAGATTACACGAACCAATTTTTTTCAAGACTTTAGGATAGGCCACACATTTCTAAACATTTTTTAAAACGTTTATTATAAGGTTCAAGACAATCCTCGAAATAATTCGCGGACTCTTTTCATTATTTTCGAGGATTCTCTTAAATGCTGGTAATGAACATTAAACGAACTTATTAGAAATTTGTTGTCTAGAAATTTTGAACAATTTTCAACCAAAAAAGGTCAGGAAAGATTAGAATAAAATCGTTACTAACTTCACCTATATTTAAATACAAATTATGGACACTTTCCTGGGTCAAAGATATTACCATTTTTATCGGACCGCGCACCGCCCAAACAATTAAAAAAATTGAAATAAAAAAGTAAAAAATTCCAAATTTAAAATAGTGGAGTCACTATGGCGACCAAAGTTTATAAATTTGTATGTATATACATAAAAAATGGTATTTGGGGGCGTCTGAGGACACTGATTGCAAATTCTATGTAAAAAATTGAAAAAATAAAATAGAGGGAATATGTGGTAAACAAAATTGATCAATTTTGAATATTTGACACCGATTTCGAACTTAACGACCTCAAAAATCCCCAGGTGGCTTGCTAACATGGAAATCAACCGGAATTTATGAGCTATTTTGAATTTATAATTTTTGTCATCGAATTCGCAATCCGTGATCTCGAAAACCCCCGAATACCAGTTTTTATGCAAATACACTGAAATTTATCAACTTTGGTTGCCATATTGGATCAGTTTTTGACATCAGTTTCATCACACTGGTCGACAAATAGTAACTTCTATACATATTTGTATAATCAGACACATGATTTCTGAAGTTTTTTTCATGCTGAATTTCAATTCTAATCTCCATTTGTTTCAAATCATTCTTATTTATTAAATATTTTTAACCTAATTTTTGTATCAAAATTTTTTTATTCTAGGGCGAAATGATCTTATAGGTATCAATCTTTTTTAAAGTAATATCTGCCAGTATCATTAAAATCTAATTAACGATTATAGAAATATCGATAATTAAATAAAAATCCAATGCTAAAATTCAACATGCACGGTTCCGTTGAAATGACTTCAATCCAAAGGTGCAAACACCAAGAATGTTTCTCTTGATTTTGTATCTGCGATGTCTTACAACTATTTCTCGATAAAAAACAAAATCTTCGCCGGAGCCCTTTTTCAAAAAAAATCCGTTCTTACTAAAAAAAAAAACAACTAAATACCCACTTTTTTCGAAAAATACTACCTTAATGATTTTTAATATTACATAGTTTTATGGAAAAACTGGATTTTTTGATTTCATTATAAATTCTTTACTTTCTTATTTCTTGTTCTCGATTTAATTATTTTAAGTGGAAAAGCTAGGAATGTACTCATACTCACATGTTTTTACCGCTAAAAACTTTTTATCATAAGCTGATAACATTTTTAAAATAAAAAATACCTTCAGAGAATTAAAAAGTAATATTTTATCTGTTATTATTTTTCCATGACATAAAACAGTAAAAAACTTTTACCTCTTAGTATAAAAAAATCAAGTTTTACATTCAAAAGAATAATTTTACTCTCTTATTCTTTCCCATATCTCGCTTCCTTTTTAAGAAAAACTGGGTATTTCGATTTTTTTGAATTAAAAATCGATTTTTTTTCTAAAACGGTTCCGGCAAATATTTTGTTTTTTTATCAAAAAATAGTTTTTAGACATCCCAGGTAAACAATGAAAAAAAAAACATTCGTGGTGTTCGCATTTTTGGGTTGATGTCATTCCAACGGAACCGTGTCGACTTTTGTAATTTTCAGAATTTAAAAAAATCCGATTTGTCATATACTGGCCTGGGACTAAAATGTCTTCTTCTTTTTAAGTGACTCGCTGGAAGACTCAAAATAATGCATATTCTCTACTACTGAAATTTAATTATTTTTTTCATTCTCTGCATTCTATGGTACAGAAAATATGCAGTGCTCTGCAAAAATTTTCTCAGATGCGGTTGTGGCGTCACATTTTCCCGAAAAAATCACGAGCGGTAATGAAAATTTTTGCGAGGAAAAGAATTATTTTTTTGTCAACGTCGGGTTGTACGCATCTAGGTAAAAGTCAAACAGAGACATTTCACGTTAGTCGAGATGATGAATGGGTTTCTGTTTCTACGTAACACGGGATAAAACGCAAGTGAGGCGCACCCTTCAGGACCCCTCTTTCCTCGCGTAAACACCACCCCTGTCTCTGCTTGGCGCTCCGCATAATCTGCGGAATTTTGCCAACGCTGCAGTTTCGTATATTTGCATAACCCAACCCCCTATTTTCAAAGGAATGGGAAGGGGGTAGGGGCACGAGCGCACCGGACCGGACGTTATGAAAATAGAGTTGTCGGTGCTCGAGTACTATCTAGCCTGAATAAAAAATGCCCAGCTTGACGTTCGAGTGTTCTAACCTAATTCTACCCTTTCGAAGAGGAAACAATTTTTTCGGCTAAAAAAACTTGCAAGCCAAACACGAGAAAGGTCTGGAATTTTTCATTGAGGGAGTCTACTCGTATTTTTTTAGTGACTCGGTACGGTTTTCGAGAGTAGAGAGATGCATCTCTGAAAAATGTATAAGTAAATTACGGAGAAGAATTCAATTATACCTTAACAATTTTTTGTCAGTCATTATCAAGGAAGACTCTCCGTCCTCATTTTTATCTAATTCCCTTTTTTCACCTTTTCCCATTTTTCTCCCGTAAATTTGAAAAATCTCCTGGAACACCCAAAAATCAAGGATTTCCTCCTTTTCGCCCTTTTTTAAAAGTTTTCAATTCATTGTTTTAAGAATCATATACAGAAATCCGAGGCATTAGAAAACGAAACGCGTAGAAAGACAATTTCTTTGTAGCTGACGAATCAATCGCGAAACTAAACCCGAAAGCTAAATCAATTCTGTAGTTGCAAATCAAAAATATCTTTATACACGGGCCAATATGCTTTATATTATATTTAATTCATTTTAAACACTTCAAGTTACATTTTTAGCCCAAAAAAATGAACTTTCTATCAGAAATATTAATTTTCTAATAGAAAAGATGAATTTTTAATTAAAATGATGAATCATAAATCAAAAAAATAAGTTTTTATCAAAGTATGTAGTTCATATTTTAACCAAGTAGTTGAATTTTCAACCAAAAAAGATGAATTATCAACAAGAAAACGTAATATTTGATATTTTAACTAAAAAATATTTTAATTAAAAATAAAAACAGTTAAATTCATTCAAAACGTACGACTTGTCAAGAAAATACTGGATTTTTCAACCAAATTTAAACCAAACGAATTTTCTAAAAACAGTTTTAATTTTTGACCCAAAAAAATTAATTGTCAACGAAAGTGAAATTTTAATTTAATAGTTGAATTTTCGACCCCAAATAAGAAATTTTCTACATAACAGTTACATTTTCAACCATAGAGATGAATTTTCATCTAAAATAATGTATCTTCAACAACAAAATAGGAATTTTTAAAAAAGTCGATTTTTCGACCAAAAAATATTTTTTAGTCAAGGAAGAAAAAAATCTCAACCAAATTGTTGAATTTTCAAGTTAGATAGAAGAATTTTCAACAAAATAATCGATTTTTCCATCAAAAAAGATTTTTCAGTCAAGACAGAAAGAAAATTTGAACTAAATTGTTGAATTTTCAAGCCAAACAGACGAATTTTTAACAAATCAGTTGCATTTTTCATCAAAAAATATAAAATTCCAACAAAAAAGTTAATTTTCAACAAAATAGTTTAATTTTCATCCAAAAAGGAAGCCTTTTTTGACGATATTGTTGAATTTTCGACATAATAATATAACAAAATTGGTAATTTTATTTCAATTTACAAAAGCTCATTTTAGTCCTTGAAAGGTTCTTTATAGTTCAAGGTGACGAATTATTCGTCACTTTTTTATGCAAATTATTTTATGAAGAAATAATACGTACAATTATTTTTAGTTATTCATTTTTTGATGATTTACTAAATTATATTGTACACTGTTAAAAAAATCTGATGGAAATTTAATATACATGTGAGTAAAGTCATTTGCATATACCGTACATTAATTTTAATATACCATCATGTTGTAAAATTAATATACATGTATATTAAAGTCGGTAAAACAGAGTGCGTGAAAACAACAAGTTCTTTGATGCCTTCAGATCCTGTCAAATATTAAAAAATAAAGGAATAAGCTTGAATTCGTCGACTTAATTCCTTTTTACAATTAAAGTGCAACGTACGGGTGGAATTTTTTCTAAAATTCGCTGTGAATGTTAGAATTTTAACGTGAGTACAGGTGCTTGGAGGTTAGGTTTCTTAATTATTTGTTTAATTGAACGTTTCTCTTAAAAACCAGTGTCATTTATATTTATCTAGGAGAAAATATTATGTTTGATTATTTATAATTGAAAATTGCTGTCAAAATTGTTTTTAAATTGTGTAAAGTGCAAATATCTAACTTTTCTGATAAATTATCAATATGCGGTATATGAAATTTAATAAAATAGTCTCTTAATGGCAATTTCGTATACCTATATTTTAGATTTAATATACAAATGTATATTAAATGTATATTAAAATTGCAAACATTTTTAACAGTGTAGCAAAACGTGACGAATAAAATTGTAAAAAAAACCTTTCAGGGTAAAGAAGCTTTCGTAAATTGAAATGGAATTAAAATTACTCATTTTGCCTAAAGCGGAAGAAAAAACACAAATATGCATATCTACATTTAAATAAACAATTTATGACCTCAACTACTTTATTTTATTACTCAGATGAAAATCCTTTTTGGACATTTACATATAGAGAATCCAACTAACTAAATGTAACCTTAAATCCTCCTTCCACAGAAGAACGACATACACACCTCGGATATTACCTTTAACTTAACCCCAAGCACCCCAATTACCCCAAATACCGCATATCTCTCAAATAAGACTCCAGGTAATGCCTGTCGTACGCAATCCTGTGGAATCCCTAAATCCCATATTGTCTGCGGCCGGATTGTTGTTAGAAGCGCTTGCATTTGCTTGAACATTCAGTCAGAGAAGTGGAAAACTGCAGAAAACCAAATCTCCTGAGCACAGTCGGTTACCCGTCTGACGTGTTAGGATGTATACATTCGATAGCATCGAGTGCCCGCATGCATCCTCCGCGTCAAACCTCCCGTTCGGAAGTAAATAAACGCAGTGTAAACACGACTAAGCGAGAATGCTGAAACGGCCGCCCATCCGAGAGCTAACCGTACCTGTCCGTGCTTAACATTCGAAATATTGATGAGTCGAGAATCATCACAGAGCTACTGCTGTCGGTGTTATGACAGTAAATAATTATTTTTGATTTGTTCTTTGGTTTTCTCTTCTAAAATTTGTGTCAATAATCAATGCGTCTTTTTTGTCAATTTTATAAATAAAGTTAAGGATTAAGTTCTTTTGAACTTGACAGTACAGCTAGGACATCCTTAATTCAATTCGCATTTAATATTTAGTATTGATCAGATACCCATATACTATACAAAAATTTTAATAATAAATTAAATACCCTTTTTTCTGAAAAAATCCCCTGTTTTATACCTAAAGTGGCACTGCACGGAAAAAATTTATCCGTGAAAAAGTCACGAACTAGTAGCTAGGTCTCGGATATGAGAAAAATTCATGGGATATTTATGTATTTTCGTAAATAACCTACGAACTTTGAGAAAGATTGACGAACTCGATGTGAAAATTCTAAAACGGTTCATCACTTTTTTTTTACGTGAATAATTACAAAAATATTACGAGTGATTGGGAAAAGATTCTCAGAGAACTCACGAGCTTGCCTGACAAATCTAGGAACTCGAAACTAAGTCTCCTTGTACGTGGCCCACGCACACACGCGCGGTGCGTGTGTGCGCTCGCATGTGTGCCTCGAGCTCGTCGGATGAGTGGCTAGAAGTTTTATAATACCTATTTTGTTTGGCCTCGATGGCTGCGCGTGTTTACGCACTCCTGGTTTATGTGTTTAGAAACTGGTGAGTCAGCAGCCTTGAGGGTTCGAATCTTCTGAGTTGCGAATTTATAAATTAATATAAAATTAAATCGCACAAATAAAATTTTTCCTCTTTTTATTTCAGTCTGAAATTTTCAGGAACTGTTCGTAGGAAATTCGAACTGTTCGTAAGAAGCTTCGAAATTTATCCATATATTTCTCATAGAAATAAGGATTTAATGTTTCATTTTTTTTACCTCGTATCCGAGACCTAGCTGCAAGTTCGTGACTTCTTCACGGATAAATTTTTTCCGTGTGCTGAACCGCTGTTATCCCTCATGCAGAAAAATGGATATTAAGATTCAAAATCTGGATTTTTAACTATAGGACAACGATCTAGATATTAAGCTGGAATATTTTAATATTAAAATTTAATATCCAAGTTTTAAAAACTCTGAATATAAAAATATTGGTATATTGAACTTTACTATCTGGATATTACATTTTAATATCAAGATATTATACACCTACCTGTATAGTTAAAAATCCAGATTTTGAGTCTCAATATATATTTTTCTCCTTGTTGAATTAGCAAGTAGGAAACTAATACCTTTATAGAATTTCTGAACCAGAAAAACTTTACTCCAACTGGTCAGATACTAGATGGACGTTAGTATTATCTTGATGGATTTTTCCCCGCGGCGGTATTAATTAGAGAATTTAATTAAAAATGTAAAATGAATTCCGGTCGTTGATGGCTGGTTAGAGGAGGTTTCCATGTGAGGATATTCAGATGTAGAATTACACGAGGGTAGGGATTTTTGCTGCCTGATTTCTAACACTCTTGCATCTCCAAACTATGCTCGAACTAGTTGCCTGGTCATCCGTTCCAACTTCCGACTCCGTAATTCAACAAATATCCGCGGCTCTGAAATCACCAAGCTGTAGTACTCAGAATGTAAATTGAGAAAGTTCGCACCGTTTCGTTCGTTAACCTTCGTTAAAGTTCGTTTCATACGTCTAGTGTGTATATATATTTTTTGTTTTGAATTGAAAATCTAATTTTTTGTGCAAAAAAACAGAAAAATTTCCCAGAGCAGACGTCTGAAACTTCAACTCTATTCGTTAATCTTCAGTTTTTGAATGACTTCTCACTATTCTATTTTCTTTTTTAAACTTGTTTTAAATGTGTGCTATGTTTTTTTCTTACAAATATTGGGCTTCTGACTGGGAAATCGGGAAAACCGGGAATTTTGTACACTGGGGAAAAAACTGGGATATGACCGGGAATGTGATTCAGTGACCGGAATTTTTCTCTTGAATGTTCCAACATGCAAATTAAAAGTGGTTTCACATGTTGTATTACTCTGATTCTGAGTTGGGACAGCTTATCTGTGAAAAAATCATAATCCTCACTTGAAATAGGGATTTTCAAAAGAGTTACAACTCTAACTTGTAACAGTGAATTTTCGAAAAGCCAACAGCCATACCACGCTGAAAAACCAGTTCTCGTCAGATCACTGAAGTTAAGCAGCGTTGGGCGCGGTTAGCACTTGGATGGGTGGTGACCATTCGAGAAAACTGAGTGCTGTTGGCACATCGTGGGTGTGGTGAGCCCACACTTGTAGTTATTTACTACAAGTTATCAACCTAGAAACACTACCCGAATCGGGTAGTGTCACGCCTACCCCGAAAGGGAAATGGCTTAATGGTATATATATATTATAATTCTAAGTTGGGACATGGGATTTCAGTAAAGAATTATAATTTCGACTTTGAGAAAGGGAATTTTCGAAAAGAATTGTAATTCTAAGCAGCACAATATATTTACAGTAAAGAAATACAATTTAGAATTTGGGAGACGGAATTTCCTTGCAGAATTGTATTTTTCACTTTGGAGCATGGAATTTTAGTAAATAATTATAATTTTCAGCTTGGGGCAGGGCATTTCAGTAAAGAAATATAAATTTGACAATTGGTACAGGGTATTACTGTAAAGAATTATAATTTTAACTTTAGGACAGGGAGTTTCCGTAATGAATTATAATTTGACTTGGAACATAGAATTTTTGACATGGAACGTTAAGCTTGAAAAACAATTTTAATTCTGATTAAGAAGAAGGGAATTGAAAAGAATCCCTGTTTCAAGTCAGAATTCGTCACAATTTGGAACCTACCTTTTTTGAATTATAATAGAAAATTTGGTAAAAAAATATAATTCTGACTTGGAACAGCTTTTGGAAATGAATTTAAGTTTGAGTTGGTATGGGCAATTTTATTCAAGAATTATAATTTCGTCTTGGAACATATAATTTTTGACATGGAACAGGAAATTAAAAAAAAATACTTTTAATGCTGATTTATCAAATGGGAATTTACTATATTAAATGCTGTTCCAAGTCAGAATTTGTCATATTTTGAAAATTCCTTGTTCCAAATGATAATTTTTCGAATTTTAAAATTATTTTTTTTTGTAAATTAAAATTTGACAGAATTTAGAAATCCTCCTTCAAATTCAAGAAAAAGGAAGTGTCTATATTTCTGAATTATAATGGAAATTTTTGTAACTTTTGGAACAAAATATAATTTTGTCTTTGAAAAGATAATTTTTAACATGGAACGGGAAATGTTGAAAAATAATTTTAATCATAATCCATAAAAAGGGAATTTCCAAAAGGAATCACAGAATTATAATAGAAAAATATTATAAATAAATATAATTCTGATTTGGAACGAGTAATTTTCGTAAAGGATTATCATTTAGACTTTCACACAGGAAATTTCCGTAAAGAATTGGAAACAGAGAAAATTGGAAGAGAGAAAATGGAACGGGTATTTTGTAAAATAATTTTAATTTTGATTTAAAAGAAGGGAATTGAAACAAAACCTACTCAAATTCAGAATTATAATTATTTTACAAAATTCTCTGTTCCAAATGAGAATTATAATTCTCTTCCGGAATTCCCTGTTTCAAATCAGAAATATCTTAAATCTTTTTAAATGTTTAGAAATTTCCTCAAATCTTAAAAAAAAATTTAATCATTTAAAATTTAAACCTATTGAACACTTTTAAATTGTTCGTGAAAAATTAAGAATTGACCGGGGAAACCCGGAAAATAATCAGGAATTTAAAATCATCCGTCGGGTAGATACCCTGAAATATTTGCTTTATAAAATTCAATTAAAATAAATGATTTAAATACATTTTTTGTATGGTTTTCCATTTTGATTTCACTATGAAGGAAAAGATTCGAAGTTCAGTGACACTCCAACTCGAGGTGGAATATCGATTGTCGTCTATGTCCTGTGTTTGCAATTAATCGTCTGACCGTTCTCAATCTCCAGGGATCCTTATCGTGATCGATCTTTTCGATCGATTTTGTAATTTGAATTAAAGTCACTTGGGTGGCTTCGTTATCTGATTGCGCCATGAGTCGAGAAGAGTCATCCATTAGAAGGAGCTTAGAGCAGAATTACTGAGAGTGCGCAACTGTCAGCTTTGAAAGGATGCGTTGAAGAGAAATGAGGCACCGTGATTTGCCTGAATGCTCTCATTCCAGTATGACGTGCGCTGAAATTTCAATTTCAATTATGCACTTTTCAGTTTGGAACTTCAGATCCTAATCGTCACTCATTCCGTGTTATCTATATAATCACTCAGTTCATATCCAGAATGGTTAAAAGACTGGAAAAACGGGAAATGACTGGGAATTTTTTGTGAACGCACTCAGAGAACAAATTTCCTTGGATATACGTGCAAATTTGGTTCATTCAAACAAATTTTGGTTGGATAATTCAACAAAATATTTGATTGGCTCAACCAAATACTCCGTCTACCAAAAGATTTGGTTAAAACAACCAAAAAATTTGGTTCTGTCAACCAAATATTTTGTTGTCCATTTAGTAACCCTATTCAATGGTTGTACCAACAAAAATGTTGTTGATTTAACCAAATCGTTTTCTCAGTGCGGGGTAAAGCCGGAAAATAACATTGAATTTATTTTCTCACTGGAACATTCGATAGTTTCAAATCGGGAGCGCTTGAAATCAAAAACACTGGAAATTAAAAATTAAATTTTGTTCGATTTCCAATTGAAGCACGGAAAGCTAAACTGTTCTAAGTCCACTTTCCAACGAAATTGAGTTTTCTTCAAAAACCATACTATCTCGCTTTTGTACATCTATTTAAGTGAAAATACTAAGGTTTTGAAATTTTTCACCCTAGGATTGAGTATTTAGATTTATTCAAACAATTAGAAATTTCCAACAATTTAAATTAAACAGCTGAAGCGGAGAAAGCTAAACGGTGCTAAATCCAGTCAACCAAATTTTACAGGAGAAGCGAAAAACCTTGTCAGAGGATCAATAATTTACAAGCGATTGAGTAATACTTAACACTTGACGAAATCCTATAATGATCCTTGAATTCTAAAAAATTGAGTATTTTAGTATAATTCATTCATTTAGTTTAAATTTTTTGAAATTTAAAAATATTTAAATACATGGAAATACTAAATTTTAGGGTGAAAATATTCAAAACCTTAATTTTTCACTGAAATAGGTGTGACAAATGAAAATATGTATTACACAGATAGTTAAATAATTTTAAATTAAAGACGCTCAGAATTTAATAATTCCAGTTTGTTACTCTATACATTGAATAGTTTTAAACTATAAATAATTTTGATTTCAATCTTTCTAAATTAAGAAATTTTTATTTTAATTAGAAATAAAAATTGTAAGTTGAAGGCTTTCACATTTGAACAAATTTTAAGTTGAAAAATTTTACATTCTTTAATTCAAATCCAAATCAATGAAAATTGTGCTGCTTAAATTTAAAGCTTTTTAGTACTTGTACCTTGGTAAACATTGCCTTTTTAATTGAAGAATAAAAAACAGTCTGATTTGAAATTCTCACTGAAAAAGTTGTACAAATCCCAATTAAAAGCCTTAATAGTTAAATATTTGCGAAAATGTTCAAAATTGAATCATTTTATATTGTAAATAATGAGTCAACTTTAATCACTTAATCTTTTACAATTTCAAGCAGAAAGAAAATCTTCAAGTTAAACAATTTTGAGTACTTCTTTTTCTACCCGGCCTCTCAATTACCCTAAATGTAAAATTCGTTGTAAAATTGTTTAATTTTTAACTTCTAAACATTGAAGAAGCTCAGTTTGAATGTGTATGATTTTAATTATTTATGTGTTCGAAGACCTTGAAATAAATTTGATCAATTGTGATGACTTCTGCTATTGAATTAAACAATGTTTAATGTTTTAGGGAGAGGGGAAGTAGGAGAATTAAGAAGGTGGGAGGGGAAATAAGAGAAGCGAGGGGTGGAAATGTATTTGAGGGGAAGGGAAGCCCGCGCGAGGAAAATAAGTGGAAAGGGGAAGTAGGGGAGCTTAGGGGAGGATAGGGGAAATGAATGGATGATGGGGTTAGAGGAAGGATGAAGAGTGAGGGGAGGGTGAATGGATAAGGGGGGCGATGTGAAGTAGAGTGGTGAGGAGCAATGAAGGGAGGGAAGAGGAGGATAAGATAGGATCGGATTGGATAGAACAGGATAGCATAGGAGAGTAAGAAAGAGAGAGATACTGGCGGGGGAGATTTGAATAACTTAATTAATATCTTACTAGTCTACGAAACCCTTTTCTGTAGCCACTTGGCGCCTATTTTGACAAATTTTCATTCAGCAAATTATCTCATTTTGAAATCTTTGAATTCGTTCCTGAAATTTAGAATTGATTCGCATTAGATTTTTTAATTTAGATGTTTACTTTACATACTTCAAGTTATAAATTGCTTTGTTCAGAAGGTTTGCATTTGAAAATTTAAATAACTAGAGAAGCTTTTTTAAAATCTGAAAAAACGGGAAACGACAGCTGTCATACTTATCTGTCGGTGAACAAATTTTATTTTCGTGCGAATTAAAACGCTGCAACTGTGTATAGTACCTGAAGTTAGAATACAAAAGCTCGGGGTTGTTCTGTCTCTGTGTTATTATTGAAAATTAAAGTTCTGTTTGGTCTTGCGTTATTCGCACAAATCAGGAATTATCCTCGGTTATTTTGCGGTTATGTTCTGCAATCACCATCCTCGGTTGACGGTGGCATTAACTTCCAGGGGTTATTTCGTCCTCTGATCTAGTCTGTTGGACACTTTATAGGTCAGACGTGAGCGAACGCCAGTCTAATCAAGCTGAACCACGTTAAGTGAAGCAGGTGCTATGACATTGAGAATGAAGGCATTACACTGAGAGTGTTCAATCTAATACTGAAATTGATCTGTCAGTCAGATTCTTATTGATCTAATTTATCGAAGCCTACAGGATTCTGAGCTCTTAATTTAACATGTTCTCAACACATGTAGTTCCGTGGCGCAGTGGACAGCGTGCTGGTGTAGAAACACCAGCGCCCTGGGTTAAAATCCTAGTCCGGAGTCAATTTTTGCACACTTTCGATTTTTTGCAGCTCTTTAACAGTATCTAGTCATCAGATTAAGTCAAGTTGAGGAAAAGTAAAATAAAGTCGGGTGTAGTCGGGACCCCATTATTAATGGCGTCCAAATGAAATTCCTCATCCGAGGAAAAAATACCTTGTTGTACCACCCCTACAAGGCCTTAGGTTAGGCGAATATAGGGGTGAGGATTGTCCGACTTGATGAGTCATCACTAGTCCGCACCTCGTGTCTATAGGAAGGGGGTTTTGTTAACATTACGGAATTTAATAAGAATTTATATCCGCAGTGGACAGCCTGTTGGTGTAGAATCACCAGCGGCCTGGGTTTGAATCCTGGTCCGGAGTCCATTTTTGCGAACTATCGATTCTTTGCAGCTCTTCGGCAGTATGTATTCATTAGATTAAGTCAAGATGAGGAGAAGTAAAATAACGGCGGGTGTAACTGGTACCCCGTTATACCCAATATTGTCTATACAATAAGTCTACTTCACATGCTTCTCTTAAACCATTGTGCATAGTTCTCAGTAGCTTTACGTTTATAGTCAACTCGACATAAATTTTCAATACCAGTGAAAGAGGAATCGATATCCTATCCAGATACAGAAGTAAAATCGAGAATGGCTGAATATTTACCTGAGTTGCATAAAACTTGACAGGAGAAGAAACGAGACTGTAAAAGCGGCCCAGTACCGAGGGTACGAAACATTTAAGAGACGAATACGAGTTTCCTCGTTGCATGTGTATATGCCAGTAACCATAATGCAGAGGAAATTGACGAATTTGTTTTATGGGGCTTTGGAGATATAAATTTATGCCAGCGTGCGTGGCTGTAAGATACTGTTATTTTCCTCCCGCATACATGTAAACGCCCCGTGCCTTTAAAGCGAATGCAATTCGGTTTAAGTGTCTCGTCTAAATGCGTGACCGAGGTTTCTCTCACCAGAGAGTACTTAATTCCCGGAAATCTCTTGGTGATATCCCATTTTCATGGACTCTTTTATTCTTCAAATCACCTCGTAAAGAGTGTGTTTGCCAATGCCGAAACTGCTGAAGATCTACTGAAATCTTTTTTAATCTCGGCAAACAAAAGAATGGGTGTTGTTTACTTTATATCAACTGCTTCAAATTCTCAAAACTTCAATTTGAAAGTAAACTCACTATCTAAATCTGAATTAGCGAATATTTCACTAGTTAAATTAGTGAATGGATGGTTCACTAACAAAATAGTAATATTTTGAGGTTTCACTTGTGAAATAGTAAGTACTTTACTAATCAATTAGTATAAGTTTTAGTAATTTCAATTAGTAAACATGTTTCACTATTATTCAGTAACTTCGCTTTACTAATTGATTAGTAACCTAGCGCGATCACTAACGAAATAGTGAACTGTAAGAATTTCGACCAATCAGAAGTCATTTCCTTATAATATAGCATTCCGCGCCATTTGGTGCCACCCTATTTGAGGTTATGCATTCTGTCATAGCGAAGTTACGAAGTGTTCAATTGTAGTTAATAAGATTATTAATGAAACGATTTATACTGCTAATATTGAGTATGTACAATGATCAAATATATTATACAGTAATCTAATGATTAAATTTAATGATACTGTAATATGATATTCTAATTATTATGATAATTATAATACATATGTAATTTAATTTTGAGCTTACGTTAATAAAAACAAAGTTTTTAATTCCAATGATACAATAACCATTTGCAATACACAGAATATATTATATTAATAATGTCTTTTATTTTAGTTATTATTAGGTGGATCATTGTATTTTTCCAGAGAGAATGTCCAAATGCTTCAACGAGACTGAAGAATTAGTAGTGAAATTTCACTAATTCAGATTTAGAGAGCAATTCAAAATCATATATAAATTAAATCAGGGTGACCACAGGTCAGATAAAACCTGTAAATCAGGGAAAAGTCAGAGAATTTTGTTGGTCAATGAAAAGTTACGGAGTTTGAAAAAAAAATACAAAAGTCAGGGAATTTCTGTAAGAACCACTTTAAATAACTTTCTAGAATAATCAGGGCTCCATGCAGTCACTTTTAGGCAGTTGTTTTGCTCAGATCACGTTTTAGTCACTTTTTTAAGATAAAGTAACTAAAGTCGCTTTTTTAAATGCAAAGATTGTCACTTTCCTTTCAATAAATTACCCCATGGGTTAACCACTAGTGCATTCAGATCTATACCTATTTCTGAACTTTCTTGAATTCTTTTGAAATATTTTAGGGTATTTTCAAAGATTTGAAAGAATTTTCGAGCAGATTTCAAGAATTTGAAGATATTCCAATGGATTTTGAATATTTTGGTGTATTTTAAAAGATTCAAAGAAATTTTTTAAGAGTTTTAAAAACATTCGGTGCATTTCAAAATTTAAATATCGCAGGGTTTTTTAAAATAGATTTAGAAAATTTCACGGTATTTTATAGTATTTTAATGGATTTCAAAGAATTGATTCACCATAATTTCGGGATTTCGTATGATTTCAAATTTTTTTTTAATGTGTCAAGGTATTTCCAAAGATATTAAATAATTTTAAATAATTTTAAAGATGTTAGGTTATTTTAAAAGATTCCAAGAAAATTTTATATGATTTCAAAGAATTTTACAGATTGTAGGATATTTTGAAAAATTATAAGGAATTTTTAAGAGTTATAAAAAATTTCAATGGATTTCCAACGATTTTAAAGGATTTGAAATATCTTCGGGTATTTTTATTTGTTCCAAAGCATTTTCAAGAGCGTTAAAAAGTTTGAAAGGATTTCAAAAGATATCAAAGGATTTGAAATATTTTAGGGAATTTTAAAAGATTCCAAGGGATTTTAAAGAGATTTAACAAATTTCAAGGGATTTCCAAGGATCTGAATGATTTCAATAGATTTCAAAAAATTTATTGACAAGAAGTGAGTAATTCCGCAGGGTTTCAAAGTTCTGAAGAGGTTTTCAAATATTTTGTGCAATCCATTTGAATTCATTTGGATTCTTCATTCATTTAATAATAATTCATTTTGGAGTCTTTTAAACTCACCTTGAATTCTCAGCCAATTTATCAAATTATTTTCGATTCCCGTTATTTTTTTTTTAAACTCGTTTCCAACTTACAGAATTCAATGATTTTTTTATGTGTTTGAATTGTTTTCAATTCACGTTAATTTTATGAATTTCATCGAATTCTTCTCATTTTCCTTAAATTCACTCCAATTTGACTGAAATCAATGGAATTTTTCTTAATTAATTTGAAGTATTTTAAATTTAACTTGAATTGTTTTTAAGTCATATGAATGGAATTCTCTTAAATATTTTTAAATTCAGAAGAACATTAATAACATTATTAATGCATATAGTCACTTGTAGTCACTTTTTGGGTTAAAAATTAGTCAGTTTTAGTCAGTTCTTAATTTTTTGAAAGTAAATTAGGCAGTGCCTGCCCTAAGAATATAAATTTCAAAATTTAATGTAATCCTAATTTCAAATTCTCAGCTGAAAGTCAAATTAAACTTAATTGATTTGATTCCAGAAGCTGCCGTCAAACGGGTTAATTTGGGACATGTGGGGTAAATTCGGACATTCCTAAATTGATAGTTTAAATTGCTTGAGGTGTGTGGTTTTAACCAGAATCTAGAACCATTCAAGGCTTGAACTGATTCCAGATTCTTGGAACAGTTTTGAGTAATTCATCCTATCAATTTAGGGAATTTAGGGTTGTCCGAATTCACTCCACATGTCCGAAATTACCCAGTTTGACAGTAATATTTAATTAATGACTAGTTTAATGGTGCAGGCGTTTTATAGTTTTAACAATTCACCACTTTTAAATTTAGCATAACGGTATCGAGATCCGATTGTATTTTATTATTGAATTTCCGTAATTAGTATGTCGAATAAAAAGCCACAGTTGGATTCAATTACCGACATAAAAAACGTAATGAACAGGAGATGAATAAAAATCTTTTACCGCGGGTGGAGAATAAAAAGCGATCGACCGTCTCTATTATATTTTCATGATACTTTAAAATTCAGCGAACCAGTTTTTGCATTTCCCTCCTCTCTGAAGAGATATAAAATATATTTCAGTTTACTCCAGAACATTTTGTTTTTCTTCTGATAAATAAAAATATACTTTAAATTTTCAAAGCTTTCGAAGCATCAGAGAGGGAAAAAGTATATAAACGTTTTCCCTCCACTTTTTGCATCGTCAAGCACCGCTACGCTCTCTGTTTTTCTCTTTCATGACTCGTCACGGTTCAATACCTGGCACTATGCCATTTGCTGATTTATCGTAGTTCTGTGACCGCCACATAGTGAGACAAAATGAAAAAAAAATAGTAAAAGTCCGATTTGGCAATGTTTTAATCCTTTGTTGGAGCCCATGTTCATATATTATTCTTCAAAATCCTCCATTATAGAAATATTGATGGCGAGATAAAGACTACTCTGAACTTTATAACTTCATTCATAATAGAAACTTCGAGAAAATGTGGAATTATTAGATGAAACCTCGGAGTTATATTTTTTATTCTCATTTTTAAATTCTTATTTCACTTAGATCCCAACTCGAGCAAATTCAGTTCATTCTCTTCATTTCTTTCCTCCTTCTCATTCACGAACCGCCAGGGTTTAACCTCCACCCTTAACCTAGCCATTTTCTACTTGTCAGTCTTTTGCCATATCAAACGAGAAATCTACTTGACCTCGTACAATGGGTCCATAGGCGAGGAATCTAAAAAAAATTATGTGTCTTCTTTTCTGTAAAAAGGAAAATTTTTAGATGAAATATTTTACCAAATGGATTAGAAACATATATGATGATGGCAAAATAATTCGTGACGTTGGAATTTTATATTTGTCACATTTTTAAGTAATATTTTCAAAAACTGTACAGTGAATAATTCAAAATTAAAATCTCTCATGAAAAGAAAGTTTCAATTTATTCATGACTCCTTAGTTTAAAACTAAAAATTTACAAAATCAAGTATTGGAAACTAAACCATTTTTAATTGGACTTATTTAAAATTAAAGAACTATAAATTCATTCACTGAAAATTGAAAACTTTGATTTATATATGGAAAAAAATTATTAAAAATCAGGGTGGTCGTCTGGAAACCAGGGAAAGCCTGGATATCAGGGAGAAGTCAGGGATTTTGAAAAAAAATCTTGCAAAAGTCAGGGAATTTCTATAAGAGGCACTTTAAATAACTGTCAAAGATAATAAATTTGAAATTATTAAATTTAAATTTGAAATTGTTTTATCCCGTTTATAAAAGATTCTATGTTCAAAATGTAACAAGATTAAGGTGCTGTTCTTTGAATATTAATGGTCAGGAAAAATAAAAAATTGGAGAATCTTCAAAATGAAGTTTTGCGGCCTCCCTGATACAATATTCTTGCTAGTAATCTATTTGCTTATTTATATATATTTTTAATTGCTTTCTCCTGACAATTATATTTTTTGTTAAAATTTTATTAATTGGTTGAAAATTCAACTGTTTGGTTGAAAATTCGTCTTTTTGTGTTGACCATTCAACTATTCTTTTTTAAATTTGCTTCTTGGTTTAAAAGTTCATCTATTTTATTAGAAATTTTATCCTTTTTTGGCTAAAAATGTAAGCTTTTGGTTAAAAATTTATCATTTCAGGATGAAAATTCTTTTTTTTTTTTAATAGAAAAATTTTTATTTGTTGAAATTGTTTATTTTTTGGATGGAAAAATCATAATTTTAGTTGAAAATTCATCTCTTTGGTTGAGAACTTGATTATTTTGTTGAAAAATCGTTTATTTTTGGTTGAAAATTAATTTTTTTACTGAAAATTTGCCTATTCCATTTTTGTTCAAATATTTATCTCCTGTATTTCAAAATTCATGTCTTTTGTTGAAAATTCGTTTTTTTGTTAGTTGAAATATCAACTATTAAATGTTTCGTTGGTAATTCATCTGTATTTGTAAATTCAACTTTTCGGGTAGAAAATTTAACTTTCTTCTAAAAAATTTGTCTTTCTGGCTTGAAAATTTAACTATCAATTTGGTTGAAAATGCAACTGTTTTTGGTTGAAGCTTATTTCGACCATTTGTTTGAAAATTCATCTTTATTGGTTGAAGGTTCAACTATTTTGTTTAAAGTTTCATTATGATGTAAATGCAACTGTTTGGTTAAAAATGAATTTTCTTGTTATTCATAATTCAACAATTTGGTTGAAAATTCATCTTTCTTGATTTAAAATTAACTTCTTCTTGGAAAATTTGTTTTTTTCAGGTTAAGAAGTGAACTGTTTTTTATTAAGATTAATCTTTTTTTTTTGTAGATTCAATGCTTTGGTTGAAAATTCATATCTGTAGGTAGAAAATTCATGTATTTGCCTAAAAATTCCACTATTTTGTTTAAAATTCAAGTTTTTCTTAAAAAGTCATCCTTTTTGTTTCAAAGTTCAACTGTTTGTTGAAAATTCATCCTTTTGTATTGAGAGTTCACCTTTTTTTGTTGAAAATTCAACTGCCCTCTAAAAAATTAAATTGTTTGGTGAAAAACGCAACTCTGGTTGAAGTTCAATTTTTTTTATTGAAAGACTATGTGGTTGAAAATTAATTTTTGTAGTTTGAAAATTCAAGAATTTGGTTAAAAATTCAACTATTTTGTTGAAAATTGAACTATTTACTTAAAAACTCTTTTTTTGGTGAATACAACTGTTTTGCTGAAAATTTGATCTTTTGGATTGAAAGTTCACCTTTTTTGTTGAAAATTCAACAGCCTAATAAATTCAATTATTTGGTTGAAAACGCAACTGTTCTTGGTTGAAGTTTAACCTCTTTTGTTGAAAGACTATGTGGTTGAAAACTTTTTTTTGTAGGTTGAACATTCAAGAATATAGTTAAAAATTCAACTGTTTCGTTGAAAATTCATCCTTTTGAAATGAAAAGTTATCTTTTGTGGTAGAAAAGTATTTTTTTTTTTGGTAGCAATAAATAAATAAATTTGAAATTTTTAAAAATATTAGAATGTTGGTCTTTGAATAGTAATGGTTTAGTAATTTCAGTTAATTGAATTATATTGAAAGATTAGACGAAATTAGTTCTCGGTCGATTTCCTCTGATATGATGGAGTACAAATTGACTAATTTCTACGTTTATAGTGAAATTCGAGATTGAACGTGGCCATGAGCTTTTCATCATCTGATTGAGTTTAAAACCGGTTGTAGACGGAGTAACGGAGCGTAATCTGCGTAACTGTCATGTAATCACATTTGCAGTAATTTATACGCACGGAGCTGTCAACGGCCTTTGAAATAGAAGGTTGTTTACGGGTCGCTTTATTGCTCATATGTTCGTATAATGTATGCAGTTTCTGCGGATGCAATACAGATTTGATGCAGATTTGAGAAATATTAGTCAACTGACTAGATTCTTTCAATTACTATTTTTCATTTATTATTGTTACAAGCAATACAAATATTAGATATGCTATTACAACTTTTATCAAATTCAATTGTAAATGTATTGTAAACAAATAAATTCACATTTGAATGACATTTAGGCTCAAGTGAAATTGATCTCGTATGGGTCTCGGTTGACGGGCTTGCATTGTTGAATGATTTTAATGTGTGACCAGTTTTGACAATGTCTGATCACCTGCCTTTTTCTCTAACGTTGAGTTCTGTTTCCTAAGCCGAGTATTATAAACACAGTCAAGGTAATGCTTCAAGAGATGTAAAGCTAATGTTTGATAACAGTAAATCTATAGATTTTGCCGACAGCATGAGATGGAAAGATGAGATTACACGTGTTAATGGAGATGTCAACTTTATGAACGATAATTTAATAGCTGTTATTTTGGATACTGCGAAGGAATTTGGCTCATAAAGTGTCAAGTAAAATGCGGATTAGATCCGCTGACAAGTCTTGGTTCGACAAGGATTGTCGCATGGCTAGAAGTGGCATGGTCGTAGCGTTTCAGGCCTTTCAGGGAAATGATAATGATAAGGGGATTCGTGCGGAATATTTCGATGCTAAAAATAGGTATTTGAAAATTTTACAGAGTAAGAGAAACGATTATGAAAATAATATTGTTGATCAAATAGCTTCTGCCCGTGACTCATCACACTTTTGGTCTATTATCAATAAGAGGCGTAAGAAATTTGTCGCACCTAACATTATCAATGTAGACACGTGGTACAACTGGCTTCGAGATTTATTTCCTATGAAAATAATTAGTCGCCCTCTTGAAATATGTAGTTCTCACCCTTTGCTGGACAGCTCCATAACATTTTGTGAGCTGAAATCAAGTTTACAAAAATGTAAGGATGCTGAAGCAGCCGGATCTGACCTGATTAACTATAGTTTTTTTTAAGACTGCCTCAGAACTAGTTACTCTATTTGGAAAAACTATTTAACAAAATTATGGAGACTGAAAAAGTGTCAAATGCTTGCGTGTGCCTGACTACGACTATGCTACTTAAAAAGGGTGATGCCGACATTCCCGATAATTATAGACCGATAACTTTGATGAATTGTATTGCAAACATTTTCACGCAAATTTTAACTGATAGACTAAATGCTTGGAGCGAAAACCATAATGAAATTCCCGAATTTCAATTTGGTTTTAGAAAGGATCTGGGCTGCCTAGATAACCTTTTTAGCCCGCATTCGGTAATCGAGATACACTTAAGACACCCAAAAGTGCAGTCTACGCTGCATTTGTAGATCCTAAAAGCTCATTTTCATCAGTTCCACATGATCTGTTATGGAACAAATTACATAATCTTGGTTTAAGCTAAAAAATAATAAATATTCTTAAAAATTTTTACGAAAATACGTATTCTTGTATAATAAGTGGCCATGCCACGCTGAAAAAACCAGTTCTCGTCAGATATATATACCATTAAACCATTTCCCTTTCAGGGTAGGCGTGACACTACCCGATTCGGGTAGTGTTTCTAGGTTTTTCTTGTAGTTATAAATAACTACAAGTGTGGGCTCACCACACCCACGATGTGCCAACAGCACTCATGTCAGTATTCTTGAATGGTCACCCATCCAAGTACTAACCGTGTCCAACGCTGCTTAACTTCAGTGATCTGACGAGAACTGGGTTCTTCAGCGTGGTATGGCCGTTGGCCAGATCACTGAAGTGAAGCAGCGTTGGGCGCGGTTAGTACTTGGATGGGTGACCATTCGAGAATACTGTGTGCTGTTGGCATATTATGGGTGTGGTGAGCCCAAATCTGTAGTTATTTATAACTACAAGAAAACTATCCACCTAGAAACACTACCCGAATCTGGTAGTGTCACGCCTACCCTGAAAGGATATGGCTTAATGGTATACATGGTATAACCGAATTTGTTAAGGTATCGCATGGTGATCTACAGTGAGATGTACCAAGTCTTCTCTTATTTTCTTTATACACTAGTGACTTTGAAACTTTTTTGGTGAATCAAGGTTGTAGAGGTCTATCTGTAAATAGTGCGCTACCAATTTTATTGTTAGCATACGTGGATGACTTGGTCCTTCTCTCGGATAGACCCATGGAATTAAATAGGAAACTGGAGGCCCTACGGCTATATTGAATACAAAATGGATTGGTTGTCAACGCAAGTAAATCTAAGATTGTTATTTTCTGAAACAGCGCCAGAAACTGTGTAAAAAAATTCATTTCCTTTAAGCTTGGTGAGGATAGAATTGTAATAACAGACAATCATAATTATCTTCGTGTAATTCATAGTAATTCTTGTGAGTTTGTTGATGCTACGAGAAAATTTGTCAGTTCATCAAATGCGGCAGCAGGTGCTACTTTAAAAATCGTAAACAGTTTCAAAATAGACTCTTGGTCAGCCTAAATTAAATTGTTTGAGAGCTTGGTTAATATTTCCCTATATACGGGGTCCAAGTATGGGGCCATGCATCTCTTGGGCCTCTGGAGAGGGTTCATCTGAGTTTCTTTAGGAGACTGCTTCATTTACCAACATATACTCCGAACTACGCGGTGTGATTGGAAGTGGGTAAATCGTCATTGTCCTGTGTTCTCGCTAGGACACTGTCTTGGATTGAAAAAAATGTTTTTGTATGAACTCTTCACGGTATCTAAGACAGTGTTTGGAGAGAATAATTGGAGTGGCACGGTCTAAGCCAAGAAACAATTATACAATTGGTTTTTGCAACTCACACATTCTTTTGAGGCATGTAACCTGCTGGACTTACGGAGCGAGGCTTCTCTGGAAGGTCCGGCTTCTGGTGCAAGCATGGTTTTGAGTGGTTACATGAGAGCTTCTCATAGAAGGGATCTGGAAGCTAGGCCCCACTCCCGGAGTCTGTAGGTCTGGCCTTATCTTTCTTTACATCAGAGTAAGTAAGTATACCATTAAGCCATTTCCCTTTCAGGGTAGGCGTGACACTACCCGATTCGGGTAGTATTTCTAGGTGGATACTTTCTTGTAGTAAATAACTACAAGAGTGGGCTCACCACACCAACGACGGGCCAACAGCACGCAGTATTCTCGAATGGTCACCCATCCAAGTACTAACCGCGCCCAACGCTACTCAGCCTTATCTCACTTTTAGAATGGACTTGCATTTCAAAAAGGGTTTAGCTCAGATAAGACTCGCAAATAGTCACTCAGAGCATTTTTTTTAATTGGTAAACGGTATAAAACTTTTAGTTTAGAAATATGTCTATTTTGTTATGTCGATAGTGTTGATCTTAACCATTTTCTTAACGATTGCCCTCGATTTACAGAAGTTAGAGCAAAATACTTAACTGAATTAAAGATGTGTGCTGACCAAGTTATATTTTGGAAAAGTATTTTATCTTCAATTGATACAGCGAGCTGTAAAAAATTTACCAGAATGATTTTAGAATATCTGGAAGTATTTCCATAGTTCTAGAAAATTCTCTGTGATCTCATTGTAATTATTTCTTATTGATGTATATGTAATAGACTGGTCTTAATAAATTGTACTGTATAGTTGGCGAATTTTCATTTGTAAACGTGTTAAAAATGGATCAATGTCAAAAATGAAAGACATCAGTAAAACTCAGGATTCCAGAATTTCTTCTAAGAACATGTCATCACGATATAAAATTTCATATTAACTTATTTTTTTCTTTAATGAAAATTAAAATTATATGAAAGCCGATATAGGTTTTTCAATATTTATTTAAATTCATTATTGTTAATGATATTTTATAGTACTTTAAATTGAAGTATATATTTTAATTTGTTAATTAGGCAATAAAAATATGAAACGCACAAGAAGCGCCCTTTTTTTTTAGTTAATTAAGTAATAGCTAATTGAATCAGTGGCTGATGTTTTGCTTTGCAATTAGCGATTACAAACTAATTCATGTTTAGAGAGTATTATATCAAGAGATGTACTCCTAAGAAATGGTATTTAAGATTATGAGAACTGGATAGATTGAAAGATGGTTTGTCAACCCTAGAGAAATACAAATGTGCCCGCCAGGTTAGAAGTATATTTATAAAGATTGGGATAGAGGGCGATTGGGATTTTCTTAGTCTTGCCTCTCTTCAAAAGAATAAATCGAAATGGATAAGAGCTTATGATAAAATATTATATCTAAAAGATTTACAGAGAGCCCACACGTCCTATGCTCCAATACTTTATCCTCAATTAACCTTGCGTGAAGGACCTCAGAAATATTTAACACGGTCAAAAACACAACTCGGTTTTATCAGAATTATAGCGCAATTAAGGTTAATAAATAAGTTCATACCTAGACTTATAATCAAGAATAAAACCTGCAGTTTGAACGTTGATGGTTATTGTAACCTACTGTCATGAAAATAGTCCTAATACAGAACCTGTGTACCATCTTTTAGTAGAATGTCAATTTTTTAATACTGTAAGATTTTCATGTATAAGCGAAAGTAGGGATCTGTGTGAGATAAGGAATGCCTGGCTGAATATTCTAGATAACCCTGAGCATTATAATTAAATATATAGTAAAAGGTTTTTTGATTTGCTTTCATTGTAAGCATGGTTTAAATCATCTAGGGTAAGGTTTACCATCAGCCTTTAATTTTAGTTTTTTGTTTTTATTTATTAGAATACCAGTTAGTTTTAAAATTAAACTGTGACCTATTTATATGAATCAGAATATTCGCAAACAAATAAAGCACTACTACTACTACTATCAAGAGATGTGGAATATTTTTATAAATATTTTTCACTTGAGACATCTTCATTTTTCTGGGCATTATTACTCTTCAGTTTCTTCATCGTAAGACATGACATGGCGTGATAGTAACTTCCATAATACATGGGGTTTCTAGGGACAAATCGTATTTGGCACGTATAATACACCTGCGCTGGGTGTGTGTGTGTGCACTCATTTATCATGAATATTGCAGAATGTTACAGCATCTAGAAGCTGTTCCACACTAAGATAGAGGGAGAACATAACTCTACTAGAAATTGCATGTACATAGTGACTGAATATAGAAATAGTCAAATATTTTTGCGATATTGAATATAAATGCAAAAAATTCGTTGAGTTTCATTAATTCACGTTAATTAAAATTGCAGCAAAATGCTTTTTTTATATTAATTTAAGAGCACTCGAAAGCGTTGATACTTTGTAAAACTCAAATTTTACAGTATTTAAAATTCAGTTTTGAAAATATAAAATTTTTATTTACACATATATGCTAAACCCTCATTTGGCTCCAACATCGGTAATTGGAAACTTTCAAAATGAATGAGTTCAAACTTGAATTGTTAAAAATTAAACAATGCCATACTTCGTTTAAAAATTGAAGCATTCTTCAGTTAGGATCTTAAAACAAAGTCGTTCAAAATCATTAATTTAAAAATTGTGTATCACGATTTTTGAAATGCATGCATTTTAATCTAAAGTGCAAAAAGAATAACTTCAAAATCAGTGATAAAGAATTTCCATACAAGAAACAGAGAAGCTTCAATGTGGACAGAATGAATTAATGAAAGAGTATTATACATAATATATAATCTGTAAATTTGAAACTTTGCTCTGATGTATTATTATAATAATATTCAGGTCTCACTAATATTTTGCAGTGAATCGAAAAATTCTAGGTGGATAAAGAATCGGGAAATGTAAACGGTGAATATTTCCGGCAATGTGATATGCTCTATAAATTGTATGTAAATTGTTAAACTCAGTTTGAAACCTTTGGAGCGATTTTCATTTTATAGATATGCAGCTTTCAAAACTGTATATCGAAAGCGAAAGATACATTTTAATCAATTTTACCGAGAGTGCTCTGAAACTCGGCTGATTTATCAGAATTTTGTATTTAAAATTCAGACTAGTAAAAATCGTACCCATTTTATACTCGCAAATTCTTTCCTATCTTTTTTCTACAAAATCGATTGAATTTTCCAAATGAAACCTCGAGCTTCGATTTCCTGGTAGTAGGAAATGGTATTTTTTGGCAAACGATCCACTCCTCTCAAAGTAATATTGATGAAACCGTAAAACTAATCTGCAGTAGGTGCAGAAGCCAGCAGCGAGCTCTAAATCTTCCTCTGGTATCAAAATTCAATTTGGTCGACATGGAATACCTGGCGCTGGAAAGTAATAAAATCGTTTTGTCCTCGTGACGAGTTTCGATTTTACATCCTTTCTATCAGTCTCATTTCAAAAAGGAGCCGTTCAAAAACTACGTTACATTTCTGGGGGGGGGGGGAGTCTAGCAGGTTTCGTGACGATTTATGACTATGGGGAGAGGCTTTAACACAGAATGTAACATCACACATGGAAATTATAAATGTGAATAACAATTTTTTGAAATGCTTGAAAAAATGAAAAGTAGTGATTTTATCTTGCAAGTAAAGCATCTCTAAATACGGAAATCACGCGTTTTGAGAGCATTTTGGGCTGTGAAGTCTGTTGAAATATTATATTTGTGTGTTTTTTGTTTTATTTTAGGCATTTATTAAATGAAATCGATGAAAGAATTTTCAAATTTTGAATTAAAAGATCGGGGAGGGATTGTTCGTATTTGTGACGTTACCCTGGGGGTTTCAAGCTTTGGGTGATAATCTGTGACAAAGGTGGTGGGAGTGAAAAGTACTCAAAATTTTGATTTTTATTGCCCGGGTGAAATTTTTTCCTTTTTTTTCTGTTTCCTTTTTGATGATCAATCTGGACGAATATCCTCCACGTTATCGATGATGAAGATGTCAAATAATGCCAGCCCAATCTGGAAAATAGTGAATTTATGCGGAACACCCTTCCAATTTTGGTGGCGGTGAGCGATAAAACATAGCCGACTAGCTTTCCTGCGACAAGGCGTAACTCACTTTCACCCGAATCACGTTCATTTCCGTGTAATGCAAACGAAAAGTCCGAACTAGACAAAAAAATGTCTATTGTGCCGATTGGCTTGCTTGTCAATCCAGCTTCGAAAACCCGGAAATATGGTAGCGATTTTCACGCATCACAACCAATTTTTAAAACTCATTTCGGTCGGTGAAGATGATGCCATTTCGTTCCTATTTGGGTCAACGAGCAAATTTTTATTGCGTATTTGGAGTGCTCCACTTGGTATCGATAACTGCCCTTGTTTGAAGTTTTGTGCGTAGTCATATAAGCGAATGACAAGCTATCGCTTCTTTTCATGAGGGTACTAAAGATAACTTGAGGGAAGTTGTCAACTTAGGCTATAGTACGAAATAATTTTTGACTAGTTTCAAGTGCTCTTTAATATTAAAATATATTTTTTTCTGTTTCAGGTAAGAAAAATATTCCATTCAAGAGTCATACGTAAGTTTTTGGAAGTCGGCATAATTTGCCCAAAATTAAATTTATTAGGGAAACTACTTAATTAATAATTATAATCTTCGAATTCAATTATTTTTTCCAAATTAAAGCGTCTATTTTTTCGCTAGCTTTTCGTGTGTTTTTTGTGCCGTGACTTTTTCTGTCCTGTCAATTTCACAGTTTATTATAGTATACATCAGTTTGACATTACATACCTTTGACTAGGCGTAACATGAAGTTGATCCGCTTGCATGGAAATATCTTATAATTGATTTTCAAGTTATTACTTTTGCTCTTTAGATTAAATTGATGAATTTCAGAAAACGTGATGCATAATTCGAAAATTATTAATTTTTAACAAGTCATTTTCACGATCCTAATTTGAGAGAGAATATTTCAATTGCAAACGAAGTTTGGAAATATTTAATTTTTAGTGACAAAATTAAGCTTGAATTCACTAGTTCTAAAGCTTTCAATTAGAAATCATATAATTTCTTACTTTTTTGATTAATTAAACTTTTATGGTAGTTTTAAAGCCCAAACATTTGAATTCGCAAATATTTGTTTTGAATGTTCCTAATTTATAATGCTCAATTAGGAACAATATAATTCAGTACGTTTTATGTGGATGCTTTCCTCTTTAACTCTTTTAATATCAATTTAAAAAATGTCCTTGAAATAAAAAAAATTAAAATACTCTAAATCTTAGAAATCCTAATAAAATTCCTCGAATCTTATGAAATTCCTTTTGATACCCCTTGAAATATTAAAAAATCACTTCAAATCTTTACAATCCGTTGAAATCCAAAAAAATCCCTTGAATAACCCGTGAAGTTTCATGAAATCCTATGGTGTACTGAAATCCCGGAAAAATTGAAATACCTTAAGAGCTTTTTAAAATCCCTTAAAATCATTGAAATTCTCGGAAATCTGATCAAATGTTTTGGAAATCCCTTGGAATCTTCCAAAATATCCTAAAATATTTTTAATTCTTCGAAATCTTTCGAAATCCCTTGCAACTTTTCGAATATATCTTAAAAGTTTTTAATCTAATTAAATTCTAATTAATTTTAAAATATCCTAAAATATTTCAAATCATTAAAATCTTTGGAAATTCCTTAACATTTTTTAAATCTCTTAAAACTTCCTTGGAATCCTTTAAATTACCTTAAATATTTTAAATCATTCGAAATCTTTTGCAATATCATGAAATATATTGAAAATAGTTTGGAATCTCTTCAGATCTCTTCAAATATATTCAAATCTTTGAAATCTCTCACTTCTTGTGAATAAATTCTTTGAAATTCATTAAAATATTATAAAATAACTTGGTCCTATAAATTCTTCAAAATCTTTCAAAATTCTAAGCTATTCTTTTAAACCGCATGCACATTTTTTAGCACACCGGAAATTATTAAAATCCTTGGAAATTCCTGGAAATTTTTTTTAATTTTTTGAAAATAACCCTATCCCTAACCCTAATAAATTTCAAATATTTTGAAATTTTTGGAAACCCCTTGAAATATTCTAAAGCTCTCGAAAATTCCTTGGAGTCTTTTAAAATACTCTAAAATCTTCTACATCCTTTAAAATTTTGAAAACGCCCTGAAATATTTGAAAATGTTTACAAATCTTTGAAATCCCTCAATTCTTGTGAATAAATTCTTAGAAATCCATTAAAATACTATAGAATTTGTTTAAATCCCTTGAAATTAACTGAAATTTGTTGATATTCCGTGACATCTCATGCAATATTTAAAGACATGAAATTTTTCGAGATTCTGGAAAATTTAATAAAATACATTATTGTGAGTCTTTATCCTTATCCTTTATCCCTTTATCCCTACAAATTACTGAAATACTCGAAAAGCTTATAAAATCCTTTGATATGTTAGTAAATCTTGGAGATCCTCTCACATCAAAGTATCCTAAAAAATATCCTTAAATCTTATAAATCCTATGAAATCCTTCCAAATCTTTCTAAATTCAAGGAAATTCTTCAAAACTGCATACCAGGCAAAATATTTGAAATTATCTTCAAATCATAAATCCTTTGAAATCTTTGAAATTCTCTGAAGTACCTTGGAATCCCAGTCCGCTTCTAAGCGATAATTTTTACGAATAAATAAAAATATGTGAATTTTTTTAACCTGGAGATATTTAAAGAATAAACCTAAGATTTCTTCAGACAAGAAATAGAACCTTAAATTCGAAAGTCTGATAAAATTGTTTCATAAATTGAGGAGTTCAAAATTATTTAATTTTAATTTTAACCAATGTAAATTCAGAAGAGTTCTAATGATTTGAATGCTTTGATTTTGTAGTATAGGATTCAAACTCGACTGTCGAAAAATCGGCTGACCTCGGGAGATGGTTTTCTGCAGTTTTCCTTTCCCCTGACCAAACGTCCAGGCAAATGCGAGTACTTCTAATAAATTTGGATGCAGCCGCGGGTTATTACTGGTTAAGATTAAATTCATACAGTAATTTTAAGCCCATCTCAGTAAAAGAAAAATGTTCACAGGCCCCTGTACAATAAAGTGGAGTCGTCTGGCGGTATATGTGTTCATTCTAAAGGACTTAAATGATACTTTAGCAGCGAGGGTGACCCCTGTACAGAACTCTGATTCACCGGGCTTTTAAAATAAAAAGGCATAGTACAATAGGTTTTAATGCAGTGCTACGGAACTTAAGCGGACCAGCCTTACAAGACAATAATAATAATAATAGGTATCGAAGTTTCAATTTTTTATTTTTTATTATTCGAAAAATTGTTTGATAACCAGGAAATGATCAGAAAATTGTTTTTATTTTTAGAGGCCATCCTGAAATATTTATATTGAGAATTTCGCTGCTAACAAGAAACTTATTGTGCGCAAATCATATTAATAATATTATTCGTCACTCGGGAGGAAACTGAAACCAAGTTTTCCTTCAAAAGTCAGTTTCCATCTTCTCTCATCTTCGTTTATTTGATCTCATCCGACTTTATTCTTTTTCCCTTTATCATCGACTTTTCTTGATCCTACTTCAACCAATTCTACATTTTCCTTGTTTGAGTTAACCTCTACGTATTACCTCATATCCAACTTTCTCTAGGATTTCAAGTTTCTCTTCATTTCGTGAAACTTCTTTCCCATTTGCTCTCTTCTTCTAGTTTGTCTTCTGAGTTAAGTTTCCCTTGTCACGTTTTCCATATTTAACTTAATTCTCAATTCTTTAGAAACTTCCAGATTTATTCTAAAAATAATGTTTTTTTGATAATCAGGGCGGCCGAAAAACATCATTTTCAAAATTCCCTGACTTTTCCATAATTTTTTCCTAACCAATGACCATTAATATTCGAAGTCCGACATTTTATTTTTATAACGTTTTTAACACAGAATCTTTTCTAAACGGAATACAACAATTTCAGGACAAAACTGAAAAATGTATTTATTTATTTCAACAAAACCATGAAAAATTCCAACAAACCTAGTGAATTTAGACCAAAATAGATGTATTTTCAACGAAATAGTTGAAAATTACAAAGAAAAATTTTCAACACCAAATAATTAAATTTTTTAGAAGATAGTTGAATCCTCCACAAAAAAAAGATGAATTTTCAATTCAAAAGAACGAGCTTTCTGCCCAAACAGACGAATGTTCAACAAAACAGTTAAATTTTTCACCAAAAAATATTACTTTTCAACAAAATACTAGGATTTCCAATAAAATAATAATGATGAAGTTTTAACTAAATAGTAAAATTTTCAAACAATGAAGATTAAATTTAAATTGAATTAAAATAAATAAATTAAATTAAATTGTGAAGAAATGAATCTCGTCTCTCCATAGCTTAGTGGGTAAGAGTATCAGACGGGCAATCTGAAAGACCTGGGTTCTCATCCCAGCGGAGCTTGAGAGCAATTTTTTCACAATTTATAAATAAAAATCAATATTAAAAAAATATTGATTTAAGATCAGTAGACAAAAAACAATTAACATCAAATTATTCAATAAAGGTTAAACTTCAACCAAAAAATGAATTTTTTTTTGAATTTTTTAACTAAAAAGTTGAATGTTTTACAAAACCGTTGACTTTCAAAACTTTTAAACCCCGAAGGACTAAGTTTTAACAAAATAAATGAATTTTCAAAAGAAAAAATAAATTTTTAACCAAAAATGAAAAAGTTAAATTTACAGTAAAAAAAGAATTTTCAACAAAAAAAAACACTAATTTTCAACCAGAGAGATAAATTTTAACTAAAACGATGAATTTTCCAACAATAAAAAAAAAGAATTTTTAACAAATAAAGATTTTTCAGTCAAGAAAGAAAAAAGTTAATCCAAAAATTGTTAAACTTTCAAACAAAAAAGATAAATTTTCTATAAAACATTGGAATTTCTAGTCTGAAAATATGAATTTTCAAACAAACAGTTGCATTTTTATCCAAAAAGGAGAAAAATCATAAATCCTCAACTGGAATAGTTAAATTTTCAGTTAAAAAAATTAATTTTGAACAAAAAAAAAAAAAATTTCAACCAGACATGAATTTTCAACTAAAACGATGAATTTAAAAAAAAAAAAAAATTTGACAAATTGGTTTAAGATTTAACCAGGTAATTCAATTTTCAACTAAAAAAGATTAATTTTCTTCTAAAATAGATGAATTTTTAAAACAAAAAGACGAATTTTCGTAAGAAATCTTGAATTCCAACCAAAAAAGGTTTCAGTTGAATTTTCAACACCAAAGTATGGATTGTCGACAAAAAGTTAACTTTCTGCCACAATAGACGAATTTTTAACAAAGAAGTTGAATTTTCAACCTATAAGTATGAATTTTTAACCAAGTTTTGGAATTTTCAAACAAATAATACAATTTTTAACTAAAGATATAATCGGCAGGAGGAAGAAGGTGAAAAAAATAGATACAGAAATACAAGGCAAATAAATTGCTGACAAGAATATTATATCAGGCTGGCCGCAAAATTTAGTTTTAAAAATAAAATAATTTCAAGTTAAAATTTAAAAAATTTAAATTTATTATCCTTGACAGTTATTTGAAGTGCCCCTTATAGAAATTACCTGACTTTTGCAAGATTTTTTTTTTTAATTCCTGACTTCTCCCTGATTTCCAGGTTTTTCCTGATCTATTGGAGCTAGCAAATAAAGCTTTGTATAAGGGCAAATAAACTTGTGAATAGTTGAAGTCAATAAACTTCGTCATGTTTGCATATTAACTCGTTACTCGTCATTGCCGTGCAGCAATACGACCACGAGTTGTTTAATAAGTAACGACCTGTGCTGGACAAAAAATTGGGTTAACTTTTTGTGATAGTATGTCCTTCATCAGAAAATAAGCACTGAATATTTTTCATCATTTTACCTCTTCATTTCTATAAATGGAATCCAACTAATAAATATTTGACTATCGAATTAAAGGTTGGTTTTAATTTTACGAATTGAGGTCGGAATATTTCAGGTAAATTCTAATCGGTGACTTTAATGGATCAATGCACATATGTATTTCATCAATTATTCTGATAATTATTATCAGTTAATAATTGAAAAATTCTTTTCTCTTATTTGTAAGAAAATAACGGTTAAAATTAAGTAAAGAGTGAATATTGAGAACCTCAAAGATCTCGCGTCTCTGGCAAAGTACACATCATCTACAGATTCATGGTAAGCAATTCAATCGAGTACTAATTAATTACGTCGGTTAGTTTATTTTCTTACTGTGTGTGTATGTGTGTGTGCATATTGAAATTGATGAGTTTGCTTTAGGTTTCGCATTAGCTGGAACTTTAAGAAATGTAGAATATATGTTTCGAAAAGAGACCTCAATAAGGTTAATTACAGTTTATGTGATTAAATAAATGATTTTAAAATATTTGAAAGAAATTTCACTTAAGAATTTATCTTTATTATGTAAATTACCTACTCTTTTTCGATTATTTAAAAAAATTGAATATCGACATCCCAATAAATCGAGTGGAATTCAGAATGCAGTGTCAGCCCCTTAGTCGATAAAGCACAATATGGAAGTGCGTGTTTCTGACATCAATTGCAGAGCGTGCGATTTGCAGCTCAAAATGCTCATGTCCTGCTCAGATTGTAAGAATAATTTGCCAGTTCATTACTTAAATTCGAAATTTTTTATATGCAGATTAATTTTTTGCCAATTTTTATACTTTTTCATTATGGTTATTCATTTTATAAGGCAAACAAAATGATTTTCGAATCTGAACACGCACACTAGTCTAAATTGTACCTATTTAGTCCACAATTTTATCAAAACAAAAATTTCAAAACGGATATGATTTAGAGTTATTATATTTGAGTTTTAATATCTTGAAAATGCAAGTATTAAATTTGTATATGTATAGAATTTTACATTACCCGGTTACATTACCATCATTGTACGTCATTGAATGCAAAATTTTAAACTCATTTTGAAGGAAAATAATCATTTTATTTTACTTGTTTAATATTGTTCTATATGAATTTGACATACGGTGTGCCAATTACAAAACAAGTAAATTTAAAAAAAGTTTAGTTTGTTCCACCGGCGCTATTATAAAGCCTATTGTGCTACCTATTGTGTTATACTTATCGTAGAAAAATATGAAACAAGTAAGAAAAAATTATTATTTTCCTTAAAAATGAGTTTAAAATTTGTCATTAAACTATGTATAACGACGCTAATATAAAAGGGGATAATTTTTTATGTATAACAATTTAATAGTGCATTTTAAAGGCACGAAGAAAATGAAAACAACAAAAAATCAAGAAAAAAGACAGGCATCAAATAGTGAACCTTTAAATCATATCCGATTTTGAATTTTTTACTTGAAAAATTTGTTGATTAAAAAGGTGCAACTTAGACTAGCGCGCGTGTTCAGATTAAAAAATCTTTTTTTGTTAATCACTCTATTGTAATATATGCTTTAAAAGCGTGCCTTCTGGACCGGAAAATGAATAGAAATTTGTTGCAACCGGTAAGAAACTTGATGACTTGGAATGTAACTTGCCACATGTACTAATGTGAAATTAAACGAGTTAGTTATTAAATTTATCTCCAAATGTTTAAGTGTTCATTTTGGAACGTTCATAATTTGAAAATAAAAAATTTGGAATATTTAATATTTAGAAGAATTTATTATATAAGTTTAGATTATAAATATGCAAAACTGTTTGAGTTTCAATTTTGATTTTTGAAAATTGTATAATTTATAAATCAACGCCCCAAAAATTTAAATAATTTTTAATTTATAATATTGTGTTCAAAACTGAATACGTCTACTTTGAAATTGTATAATTTATAACTTTTTTCATTTGGAGATCGTCTGACATTGAAAGCATTGAATTTGAATTTTTTTTAATTTTTAAGGCACCTTCTTTGACATTTTACACTTTTACAGTGTAGAATGATTTATCTCAAAATATAATCTAATTACGAAGGCGCTAATATTAAAACTTTTCAACTTCAAAGGCTTTCAATTTGAAATTTGTACAATACTGAACGTCTGATTTTTAAATTGTTCAATTTAGAATGTTTTAATTTTGGACAAATTTGTTTTGGAAATGTTTAATTTAAACTCTCTCTGTTTGAAGGTCTGTAGATAAAACTCGTTCAAATTTAATAAAATCTACTTTAAAATTGTATAATTTAAAATTTTCTTCATTTGGAGATTGTCTAATTTGTAAAGCATTGAATTTTAATTTGTTAAAATTTTTAAGGCTCCTTCTTTGAAATTGTAGAATTTAGAATGATTAATCTCAAAACATTATCTAATTTTAAGCTGATAATATTAAAAATTTTCCACTTCAAAGGCCTAATTTTAAATTTGTACAATATGGAACGTCTTATTTTGAAATTGTTCAATTCCGAATGTTTAATGTTCAGTTTTAAGCACTTCAAAATGAGGATTGTTCTGAATTATATTGTTTAAATTGAAAATTCTATTTAAATATTTGAAATTATAAATTATTTAGTTTCGAAATACAATAATCGGGATTTTTTATGGTTCTTAAATGGCCAGTCTGATTAAGGAATTTTCAATTATTAACACATTACTTATCTAAAATTATATATAAACAAATTGAGAATAATTTTTTTTTCTTTTTACGATAACTGTTTCTGTTCCTGTAGAGTTTCGCGTAATTTTTGAACGACCTCTAAGCAGAAAATTGTTCAAGTACGGAAAGCTGTTGGTGGAACTTTTACTATTCCCGGGATGCTGCATGAAATTGATTATCCCTTGTAACTCACGTCCTCTGGGAACCGAAAGCTTCAATAAACTTTCTAGCATTTGAGCTCTTCAGATTTCTCTTACGATTATTATTGGCATATAATTCAGAAAGAGCTTCTCGCCTATACCAAATTTCAATAGAATGAAGACATTGTAATAATGTCTGATTAATAATATGAAAATTCGCAGAGTAAACAAATTAGATAACTCTTCTTATGAAACTAAATTATACATTAGGTGTTATTGGGAAACTTTTTTCATGTCTGCTATTTCCAATAAACGCAAAAATTAGCCTTTTCCGGAAGTGGAGCATTAGGTTGACTGCATTTTTCCGGGGTTGGAGCCAAAGCAGATTTTTCGACCACTTCTGGTCATTGCTCATCGACCATTGAACTCTTGGCCCCAAGCAGAAAAATGGGCGACAGACCTTCCTCGACTTTTTCACCACTTTTCTCTCAAACTCACATCTTTTGGATGAAGTAGCTCGTAGTCGATTTGTTTTTCATCTATATACGAACTCTGTTACCATTCGCAAACATCTGCTTTCTTCAATATTGCAAACTAGAAATATTGTGAAAATGGCGAACTCTATTTTTTATAAATATTTAACAACTAGGGATACTTCTGTTTTTTTATTATTACATTTTGAGATTGGTTTTCTATCAGCAAGTGACATTAGATGTCATGTTGAGGTTTTAAAAATAATTTAAACCAAAACAAATGTCTAAAACTCATAAAACTATGCAAAACTGATAAATTTACTGCTTAATTCTTTAAAGTTTTAAATTCAAAAATGATAATTATGCAACTGTAGAATATTTTAAAAATTGGTTCAATTAAATCCGATATACTCAGAAAACTTTGAAAAGGTTATAATTTTATAAATTTACTGCATCGGTAATTTTTTCTCGGTCATAATTTAGATGTATGTAACTAATAATTGAAAACCAACATTTAGAAACTAATATTTTGCAAATAAATATAACTATTAATAATAATAATCTTTATCATTTTCCATTTACATGAATCCTTTTATACTTTTTTGTCGTTTTCAATTCGTTTGTTCTGAGATTATAGTTTCCAGAATAAATATAATTAATAATAATAACAATGTTCATGATTTTCCGTTTATACGAATCTTTTTACTTTTTTAGTCGTTTACAATTCGTTTGTTCTGAGATTAGTTTCCAGAAGAATTAAAAGTGCGTGCAGCTGATAATTTTTAAAGCAATAATTATGTCAGTGCACATAGCAGATGTAAATTGTAGATATAACTGTGTTTAATTGATTTTTTAAACTGACCTAAATCCCTTTTCACTTATGAAAATGATAAAGAGTTTATACAAGTTCACTGCGTTGGTATTTTTCTGGTGCTGATATATTCACGGAAATTCCCTGAAATTTTCTGAAATATTTAAATATACTGAATTCCATCAATACGCTGAATTCCTTCAATATTTTGAATTCCTGAAACCCTTGAATATTCTGAATTATTTCCAATACCTGAATTCCTTCTATTCATATAAATTCTCTGAAATATCTGAATTCCTTCAATTCTTCGGAATTCTTTGAATTATTTTGAAGTCCTTTGAGTTCAGGGAATTCTCTAAATTCCGGAAATTACACGAATTCAAGGAAAACAGATGATTGAATAAATTCCACGAATTCAGGGTATTCCATGGATTTCAAAATAATGCAAGGAATTTAGACGCATTCAAGGAATTTAGATGATTCAGCGAATTTCGAGGAATTCAGATATATAAGGGAATTCGGCGGAACTTAGAAGATTTGAAAGTTTAAAAGAATTTAAAGAGTTTAAAATCATTCCAAGCAATTCAAAAGAATGAAAAGGAATATTACGTCTACAAATTGATTCGGTGCCTTCTACTTTGATGTCTTGTAACTCTTGGTCAAACTTGAATTTCCACCCTAAGGTAATTTTAAAGGGCAAACCTTAAGCTTTAAAACTTTAAAATTTATTAGCGAATACAATGGTGTTCGACAAGGAAATTTGAGACACTTAATTCTTTTTGCATTCTAATTGAAAAAAAATGAAGCTGAGGCGACCTAAATGATTTAGTCAGCATAATGAGAACTCGCGATGACACATAAAACGTGTAAAAAGTGGTTTCCGAGATTTCACAATGGTGATTTTTGAATGGAAATGCAAAAAGAATGCAGTATCTCAAATTCTCGTTGTCGGACGCGATTGTATTCACTAATGATTTTTGAGGTTAAGTCCGCAGGGCCGCCACCTATTAAATTGTGTTCTGAAGTTTAAGTTTCGCCCTTTATTACTATCTTAAGACCAAATTAATTTGTAGACCTATAGGTCTACAAATTAATGTAGGAATGGTAACAGGGATCCGACCGGGAGCCGGCCGGATAGCCCCAGTTTAAACCGGGCGCTGGCCGGGGATACCGGCCGGGATCCGGCTAAAAACGTCACGGTAAACTGGTCGGATTCCGGCTTTCATACCGGCCGGGATCCGGTCGGGTAATCCGGCCACAGAGCGGTTAAAAAATGTTGCTTCTGGCGAGAAATTGGTAACTTGTTTTGTCTTTTAAGGCTCATCGTAAAGAATACGGTGAACTTTAAATGTCAAATCAAGTTAATAAATTCTCGTGAGGAAATTGAAGAAGAGTTTCAATAATTGATGCTAGAATCTGCTAGCAATTGTTTTATTTTGGAAACCACGTGGTGATTTGAGTTTAGGAAGGAAGAAAGAAAAAAATGAATACACAACACTATAAATTAATTAAAAATACTAATTATCCACGCAGTAAGTGCGGTTTTCGAACTGATTACTGAAATAAGGTTCATTTTAATTATGGATCGCGGTTTTATTTGCGAACTTCGAGGAGACGACACGTGCATTCTCGTTCGAGGTTCGAAACTGAAACTTACAAGTGTCTACGCCGACGCCAGCGCAGAAGGCGTCAGACATGGCGGTAAATTTGAAAGTGTACAGACTAAAAATTGTCTGAAAATAGAGAAAATTATAAAAATTGTAATAAATCTGCTGTTGCACATTGCAGAATCGATAACAGTTTTATTTAATAAGTTAAAACATTTTAAAAAATCAAATCTTTTTTTTTAAGAATTCAAAAAGCTAGTTTCTGTTTTGCTGATCTGATAAATCTTGAAATTATACTTTTCAGATAATAATTCATCTAGTATCCGTAAATACGTATTTGATAATGTCACGGCTCTTAAAAAATGTGTAATTTCTACAAAAAAAAGTATCCTGACCAGTGCCCGGTCGGCTCCCGACCATGAAATCTAACCAGGGTTGTCCCGGCCAGTAACCGGCCGGCGCCCGACTAGGTGATTCGAGAAAAATGTAGCCCGGCCGGCTCCCGACCGGTTCCTGGCCATGAAACCCAAACAGGGGTAGCCCGGCCGGGATCCGACCAGAAAACTTGTTGTAGTAGGGCCAACCGGGGCAATTTCTGCACGGGTAATATATAGAATTTAAAGAACTCCAGTATATTCAAACGAATTAAACATCCAGAATTACTATAAAAATATATATATATGAAATTTGAATATTACACTATATAATAACTTTGAATTGAAATTCTCTACAATTGAAAAAATCTGAAAAAGCATTACAAACTAAATGTTTTTTTGGGTAGCTTTCCCGTTTTCCAAGCACTGTAGCGCACGTATCATTGCTAGTTTTCAATAATGCGATTTCATTAGAAATTGGAACTTTTTTTTCTCTGCGTTGTTGAATTTTCTAAAAAGCATTAGTGTACGGAATTCTGTTTTTCGAAGCTTCTCTCTAAGTACAGACATTACCATAGAGCGTATATAAGAGCAGTAACAGTAAAATAAAATGCAGGAACTTGTGCATTTTTTCTCTCATCGGGTACTTTTCACTGTAGCCTCTTATTATGGGAAAACTACCCTTTTAAGCTCTTAACTTCGTGCTGCTTAATGCCACTAGCGAGTAGACGATGCTGTCGAATAACATTAGACGACGAAAAAAGTGTAGAGATAACCCGGGAAGTCACAATGCAGAATGTTTCTGCTATCCCATTGTTCAGTTGTTATTAACCGTGAAGATATTAAACACAGTAAATATCTCTTAAAAATGTTTTCACAGAAACTATCATGATTCTCTTTTTCTTACTTGATACTATATTTAGCGACGGTTATATAAAAGGTTACTGTCATAAATGTTAAATGTTGCTAACCAGTAACCTTTTCAATAACTTCGTTTTACTATGCTCAAGCATGAATCTTCCATAACGAACTGCCATTGTCAAAAATAGATTAGGTTCTACTTTACGAAAAGAACATGAACATTCAGGTCTGCAAATTGGATAAATTCAATTACTTCGAGTTGTCCAGTTTCCAATAATTTCATAATGACATATCACGTCCGACTTATTGATGGCCGCTGTCGATATCAGTATAAAATATCTGCAGACTTTAGACAGGAAATTAAAATATTGTTTTTTATTGAAAAACAAATTACAGATTCTGATTCCATATTATGTTCTAAAACAGCAATGAATCTTATAATGTTTTAATCTGCATGAAGAGTTTTAATATATTAAATTACTATCGGAATTATTGAAACCACTTGCAGGTTGATATTGGAAAATAACGTTTTATAATGCAAAGCAAATATCGCAAACAGTTTAGATGAATCACTAACTTGAATTAAAATTTAAAAGCGAATGAAACAGAAACAGGAAATAATGAAAAACAAATAAAGCTTTGACAATAATTTTCGTTTTCGAACTCGCGCACAATAGTGCATGCGTTGTTTGAAATACTACCTTTGAAATAATTCGTTGTCTGCGTGTACAATGTACATTGTATAACAATAACCTCCACATACCAGAGATTCAGTTACAGAATTATATATCTCCATTGTCGAAAATTCAGTCAATAACGTGATTTAGTTTGAGTGTGTAATAAAATCCGAACACGCAAAATCCATTAGCAAATCCTTTTCCTACCGAATTTACTTTTTGTTATCAGATACCTTGAATCAGTGGCAAACAATGTTTAATACCCATAAAGAATAAACGAATTAAATTCCTATTAAATCAACATTGAAATTCCCCTTCAACAGCAAAAATTCAGCTCTCATAACGAAGTTTTTACAAATTTCAAGTTTTAAACTTCAAGACTCAAACGAAAAAATTTAGACAAGTGACTGTTTTTTGAGAGCGTTTTTGTCTCTCCTGATTTCGATTTTTAAATTAGACTGTTACGGAATACACCCTTCAATTACAAAATTACGTTGGGAATAAAATTGAATGAATAATCCATAATTAGGTTTGAAATGACCACGATGACAAGAATGTTTTTATTCGAGGTTTGAATTATTACAATAACAGCAAAGAGCCATTAAGTATTAAGAATGAGATTTTGATGCCTTTTCCTTTAAATGGACGGTGATAAATGAGGTAAAATTAACGACAATAGGAAAGCGATTAAGCCCTTTTAAGTGAGGTAGATGAAGTCGTTAAGGACATATATCACTTTTCCACTTCTGATTCGAGGGTCTGTACTTCGCGCGAGTTCATGGCTGCCCGACCAAGAATTCCCTTATCCGAGACTACTCGTGAGTAGCGAAATTTCATGGGGTAAAAATTCTTGCGGCAGTTCTATTCGTGGTTTGGGAAACCTTCGCGGGCATCGTACTCGCGGAAACTATTTTCCGATAATGACCAACGTTCGAGCTGTGTACGCAGCAAGGTACATTTGTTCCGGACTCTCGCCCTGATTGCGCGGGACACCCCCAACGTTTCCCTGAATGCATATTTTACCTTGCTGACAGATTTATTGCGGACACGGTTACCCGGCCGTGTCTGCAGCTTCTTCCTCTATTTTCCTTCGCTTTTTCTGGCTACCCCTCACTTGGACTCTGTTTTACTTTTCTTTTTTTACTTTGCAATTGTTGCATTACCTTTTCTGCTCTCCCAATAATCGTCGGATTCGAAATGTGCTTTACGAGTTGTAGTATCTAAATATCAAGCAAATAATATGAGCATATTAAAAATGTTAAAGGTTTTAATTCCCTGCTCTCTAAATTTCAATTACCTAATATTTTTACTAATTTCTTTAAGTAGCACTGCTGAGTGGGCAAAAGAAGTACCTGTGAACAAATGGATTTTCAAAGGACAATTTGGATCTGATTGGATTGTTTTTTTTTTACTATGAAAGACAATAAATTCTGTATAGATCGGCCGATTTTCGAAAAAGGTTTTCAGAACTTTTTTAACTAAAGAAAACAAAAATTGGTCAAAGTAGGCGCTATGAGCTTACAAAAAAGAGTTTCGTAGCCTATTAAGACGTTAATTTTGTTGCTTAAATCTCCTTCCTCCCCCTATCACTCCCCCTTCTCTCTTATCTCGTCTACTATCCTATCTGGACCCATCCTACCCGATTCTATATTATCATCCCTTACCTCAATTCCCTTTCATCATCCGCCTCTTCCCCTCCCACTCCCATTTACCCTCACTTATGCTCCCCTCTCATCATCCCCCTCTGCCCCTGCCATTACGCCCCACACTTCCCTTACTTCCCCTCCCCACACTTCCCTTACTTCCTCTCCTCACTTTCCCATTACTGCAGTGTGGCTCTGTAGGATGCAGAGGTTGAAAAATTTACTGAAATTGTTTTGAACAACTATGGACCTGGTTACATCGGCGAGCCTACAGTAGGCCGGCCCTCAAAAAGCTAGCTTAAATACGAGAGTGGCTCAGTTTCGCGTCGGCGCAAAAGCGTTTTCGGCAGTGGCTCTCTGTCGCACACGTGGAGTCCTGCGGCTTCTGCGCCGACGCGAATCTGGCCACTCGCATTTAAGCTAGCTTATTGTAAGCCGGCCTACTGTAGGCTCGCCGGTGTAACCAGGACCTGTGGTTGAAAATGGTTTCATGGAGATTGGTAGGTTTAGTCCTTTAATTTTCACTTTTTACAAAATAACAAATAATAAATATAGCTTCTGAAAATATGTTAAAAATAAAAGCCGAAAGCCAATCCCTATGATACCGTTTTCATTCAATTTTTTTATAACAAGGTCCATACCTTTTGTAACGACTGCAATCCGCTGGGCAACATTCCTGTATTTGGCTTTACTAACTCCAGGCATATTGGAATGAATCTAAATATTTGATCAAAAACAGCACTCTTCAAAAGTAAAAAAAAAAATTTATGCGTTTTGTTATCAAATAAAAAATCGAAATAGCTTTTCTCGAATCCACCTACGGCAGCTATATGCAGAACTTTATTAACTTTTATTAGAAAAAACTTGTATTCTGATCAAAATTGTTCTTTGAATATAAATTCCAAAATTTTTGCATTCATTTTGTGGCTAACATATGAAAGTGCCTCATTTCAATCAAATACCCATAATCAATGAAACAATACCATAAGCGACGCGATGGCTTACCGGGATATGTTGGGGAATCTGGGCCACTCATAGTTTCATATTTATAATTTTATTTCTCTTTTTCTGAATACAAATCCGAAAGATTTTTCATTGTTTCCGGTAAAATAAATGTCAAATGTCAAATAAAATATTATATTCTACTGACAACACAGGCCGACAAAATGTTTAGCCAAAGACCGGACTATGTGACCCCGAAGGATTTTGGTGTCCTAAAAACGAATCCGTTGTCTAAATTTTCCTATACGTCAGGTTTTTGAGATATCCTAACATAAAAGTGCAAAAATGGCTATTTTTAGCCATATTTAAGACAATATAACATGATCAGCAATTTTTTTTCTAAAAACTGCTAACGCTACAGTTTAGTACTGATTTTTATGTTCCATTTCCGTTCTTGATCATCCCGAACCGATTTCTTTCTCCAAGATATCGCACATTAACCGTTTCAGTTCCACCATGAAAAACTAGCAAACAAGGCGAAGAGAAACTGAAATGGTTAGTGTGTCATATCGCGGAGAAAAAAAATCGGTTTGAGATGATTAAAAATGTAAATGAAAGGTAAAAAGAAGTACTAAACGATGGCGTTAACAGTTTAAAAAAAATTGCTGATCGTGTTATGTTGCCTCAAATATGGCTAAAAATAGCAATTTTTGCACGTTTAGGTTAGGATATCTCAAAAACTTAACGTATAGGAAAAATTTGGATAACGGATTCGGTTTTAGAATACCAAAATCCTTCGGGGTGACATAGTCCGGTCTTTGGGTACAAAAAAGATGTCATTTTTGTCGGCCTGTGTAATTAGACGTTTCAATAATTTTTTTAAAACTTATTATTATTTATAGCAATTTTCTCTTGGAATAGAGTTAGAAATACACGCTTTTTCAAAAATTTTCAACTTGCTTTCAACTTTTCAGTTAGAGCAAGGCAGTAATCAATTAGAGTTAAGAATAATTAGTCAAATAATTTATTATTTTTTTTAATAACATTCTCTTTGAATAATGCTAGAAAGTTGCGGCTTTTTGTGCAATTGACTACTTTTTCTCCACTTTTCAATTAGAGTAATGTAATAGTTAATTCAAGTTAAGATATATGATTGTTTAAACAATTTGTTATTATTTATGACTAACTTCTATTATAGTTATGACAGAAAGTTTGAGCTTTTGCGCAAATTTTTAACTTTGCTTTGGCTTTTTAGTTATGAACAAATAATAAATAAACACCAGAGAGCCTCTTTATTTCAACAATCTGTTTCTTTTTTTGTGGACATATTTTTCTAAAATAGAACCAGATATTTTAAATATTCTTCAAAATTTTATATGTGGATCATATTAAATGTAACTTCCTTGAGGTAGTTACTGATAGCCTTTTTGTCTAAATTAATATTTTCAAAACAGTAGCAAAAAAGTAAAAATATTTCATTTCGAAAAAATGGAATACTATCTAAGAAATGATTCTTGTTGTTATTTATTTATTATTTGTTCATAACCTAAAATTCAAAAGAAAGCTGAACTTTAAGAGAAAACGCATTATTCTGACATTACTAGAAGAGAAGATAATTACAAACAATAATAAATTGTTTAAACAATTATGTTTCTCACCTTGAAATAATTATTACCTCACTCTAATTAAAAAGTGTACAAAAAGTGGAAAATTTCCGAAAAAAACGCAACTTTCTAGCATTATTCTAAACAAATATTGTTATAAATAATAATACATCATTTTAATAATTATCTTTGTTAACTTGAATTCATTACAGCCTGACTCTTAATTGAAAAGTATACAAAAAGTGGAAAATTTAAGAAAAAACCGCCACTTTCTAGCATTATTCTAGGAGAATATTGTCATAAATAATAATGCATTGTTCAACTAATTATTTTTGTTAACTTTAATTAATTATTGCCTCACTCTAATTTATAAAGTGTACAAAAACCTGAATTTTAAGAAAAAAAATGCAATTTTCTAGCATTATTCAAAAAGAATATTAAGTTAATGTTTTTCAAAAAATATACTCCCAAAAATAATAATAAATTGTTTAAACAATTATGTTTGTTAACTTGAATTAACTGTTACATCACTCCGATTGAAAAGTGGAAAAAAAGTTCTAAAGGGGGACGGTGGTCCCCGGCCACCCCGACCTAAAGCTGTAAAGAAATTTTAAAAATTGGAAAAACTTCAAAATTTTGATTTATCTTCAAAAGGGTCAGAGATGCGAGGAAAATAGTAACGAAATTTTAAAGGTTTATTTTCGACCACTTCGAACTGACCAAATAGAAAGATTTTATGAATTAAAAAAATAATAATAAAAATGTTGTGTTCTCTGGAAAACGGTGAGAGATTTTCAGGGTTTTATACAGATTTTGGTTTTCGGCCACCCCGAAATTACACGGTAAAAAGATTTTCAAAATAAAAAACAAAAATAAAAGTTTCGAATTCCATCAAAAATGATCAGATACATGAAAGCTCAGCGACTTTTAAGGGGTTTGCAGAGCAGAGTTGTTTTCAACAAACTAGAAATAACGCAGTAGAAAGATTTAAAAAATAAAAAATTATTTGGATTTATCTCGAAAACGAAGAGAGATACGTGAAAACTGACCATATTTTCACGGTTTCATGAAGGTTCTCTACCACCACGAACTAACCCAGTAAAAAGATTTTCAATAGGAAAACGTTGACAGATACGTGAAAACTGTCAAAATTGTAAGGATTTTCTAGATGATGACAGATTCATTCGGATTACAAATAATTAAATGGCGATTTCGGATTGATTCGGATTGAAGTGGATGTTCGTGAAAAAATTGAGCAGGATTTAAAAGATTTTTTGGATGAGCCTCATATTCATCGGATTGGGTGCAAGAATTAAAAAGGATTGAAATATGGGTTTGGATTGGTTTCAGATTCACTCGGATTGAGTGCACGGACTTAATAGCATTGAAAATATTGAAATTTGCTTGGGATGAGTCTTATATTTAATCGGATTGAGCACCGGATTGAGAAGGAATGAAAGTTTGTTTCTCATTGTTCTGGGATTCATTTGGATTGGTTTCGTATTTAAACTTATTCATTCCAACTGGTGTAGGCCTCAGTCGGATTGATTCTGGTTGCATTTGAGAAATCACACGGATTCAAAAGAATTGGAGGCATGGATTGAAAAATGGATTCGATATGGGTTTGGATTAAAGTTGGTGCTGATGCATGAATGGAGGAGGATTCATAAGTGAGCCTCGGATACATTCGGATTGAATTTGGGGTTGAGACATGGATTGAGATTGGGATTTAATTTAGAGTTGACACACATGTTGAGAAGGGTTGTAGAGGATTGCAAACTTGCTTCGGGTTGTTCCGGATTAATTCAAATTTGTTCGAACTGCAAATACATTTTCAAAGACTCCCGATATAACAACCCTCAGGTTACGATAATCCTAGAGTTTAAGTTCTCGGGGTGCTCTGTCAAGCGTGATAAACTGCTTGAGGGCAGTACTCTCAGCGCGTTAATTGCATTAGTTTGCGTCATGCGTCCAAATCCAACATAAATCGTTCATGCGGCCATGCCCGACACCGTTCTTATATCGGGAGTTGAGTGTCAAATGAAATGCGTGTTGTGAGTTTATAATCTCAGTTTCCCATTCGTAATCGAACTACCAAAATGCAAGTGTTCTTTCAATTTCTTTCTCTCAGCTGCGAGGTAAACTACACTATCTTTACATTCGATCTATCCAAGTGCAAAGCACCGCGACGTGACCGCAATACCCGGAATTCATTTGTGAGAGCCTCCAGTGTCTTGCACAAGCTGACGTTCAGTGTAATTGAGCCAAGTATTATTGCAATCTGTTGCTGAATATTCAACGTCTGTTTTATACCTCTTCGTGTCAATGATGGCATTTTGTAAGTATTTAATTATTGTATAACTTACAAAAGCGTGTATTATTTTAGGACTTCTTTGGGGCCTATCTGAATTCTATTTGAAAATTTTGATTTGGGACGCCTTATAATCTGTGTAAAATTTGAAATATATTGATCAATATACTGAGGAATCGCGGAGTCAAAATAAGTTTTAAAATATCGTAAGTCTCAGATTTTTTGCAAAAATCGCTAATATGAATTTTCTTCGTAATCGACATAATATGCTCGGTTTTCAAAAATCGTGTCAGTTTTCAATATTTTAATTGTTTTAGGACAAAATATCACTTTTATAAGCCGTAAATAATTTAAATAGTTTTCAAAAACTTTGCAAGCTATGTATCTTCAAGATTTGTTGAGCATGCATAAACTTTGTCACACTAACAAATTACCTAAAAAAATTAGAATGTTTTAGAAATTAAATATTCAGAATCTAAATTAATTGCTAAAGTCTTCTCAATTTTTATTAGTTAAATTTTGAGGGTGAGAAAGTTTTACAGGTTGGAAAAAATTTTAGGATTTTTTGCAAAGCTTTTAAAAATTATTTTTCTTTTTTGAACTTATTTTAGTCCCGCGGAACCTCAGGATATTGATCGATCTATTTCAAATTTCACACTGGTTATAATGGACTAAAAATGAAACGTTTCAGTGTCAGTAACCAGGGTCACCACAGATCAGAAAGAACTTGGAAATCAGGGAAAAGTCAGAGAATTTCTTTTAGTCACTTATTTCAAATCACATGTTTTAGTCATTTTTTTAAAGATGAAGTCAGTATAGTTACTTGAATTTGTTTGAAATATTTTAGGGTATTTTTAAAAATTCCAAGGAATTTTCAAAAGCTTTACAAAATTTCAACGGATTTCAATGGTTCCAAGGAATTTTAATGGTTTCAGGGCATTTTTTAAAAATCCAAGGAATTTTCCAGAGCTTTTAAAAGTTTCAAAAGATTTTAATATAGGTCATGACTGCTTGTACCGAAATTTCGGTACAAATAGCCGGATTTTTTCTTTACGAATAGGGGGAGCTGGAAAAGGAGCATTTTAAAAATTTCCAACGAATTCTCAAGAACTTTTAAAAGTGGTAAGAGATTTTAAAAGATTCCAAGGCATTTTCAAAATATTGGAAAGTTTTCAAGGAATATCCAAGTATGTGAAAAACTTTAAGAGATTTAAAAAAATTGTCTTTGGTTTTAATGAACTTCTGAAGGTATAAAGGGATTTTACAGGACCTACAAGCTTTTCGGATATTTGAAAATATTCTAAAGGATTTTATAAGATTTACAAAGACTTCAAAGATTTTAACGGATTTTAAAAGCTCTCAAGGTATTTTAATAAATTTTCCAGGATTTTGGTAAAATCTCATCAGGTTTCATATTTTAAAAGATTTCAAGGAATTTTGAATTGATTTCAACAATTTAAAGACATCTCTAAAAATTTCAAAAATTGTATGGTAGCTTTTCGATTTTAAGGATTTTTCAAGAGGTTTAACCTTTCACGGTCACACGGGATGTCTCACACCCCACGGACTTTCCGATTTTTTTCCAATTGTCTACGTTTTTTTTTCAAATATTTTTTTCGAATACTTAAATTATCACTGAGACTTTGGAGATATTTTTTTCCTATTTTGTATTGTTTCAACATCACTCATGATTTTTTTTCAGCTAAAAATATCTGAAGGTGTATTTGGAGGTGTGACATTTAAGGGTTAATATTTTTCAAAGGATTTCAAAAGAGTTCAAAAGACTTTAAAGGCTGAAGGATTTGAAGGTATTTCAAAACGTTCTACGTTTTTTTTTTAATTCCGAAGAATTTTTAAGAGCTTTTAAAAGATCCAAGGGATCTCAAAATATCTTAAAGGACTTGAAATATTTTGGGTTATTTCAAAATATTCCAAGGAATTTTTAATTTACTTTGATAATTTAATGAGATTTGAAAGGATTTGAAATATTTTAGAATGTTTTAAAAGACTCCAACGCGTTTTCATGAAATTAAAAAAATTTTAAGGGATGTCTAAAGATTTTAATGTATTTCAATGAATTAAAAAGCTCTCTAGGTATTTCAATCAATTTTCCAGGATTTCAGGAAATATCAGCTTTCATAGATTTTCACGGCATTTTATAATATTTTGAAGAATATAAAGAATTCATTCACAAGGAGTTAAAGATTTCGTAGAGTTTTAAAGATTTGAAGAGATTAAAAATTTTTAGGTGAAATTCATTTGAACTTATTTGGAATTCACCTTGAATCCCAATTAATTTATCCTTGATTCTTTTAAATCCTCCCAGGTTCTTTGAAATTCTCTTGAATTTTTTTAATTCACTTAAATTCTTATAAATCCACTTAATTCTACTCACTTTTTGGTTTCGAAATTAATTAGTTTTGGTGAATTCTTTAATTTAAATAGACCACTTTTTTACTTTTTCAAGTAAGTAGGCTATATAAAAAAATATAAAAAAATGAATAAAAAATTTATTTAAAATTCAAAATTAATTCAGTTCATTCATACAAAATTCTGTATAAAAAACTTTACAAGATTAGGATTTTTTCATTAATATTAATAGTCAGCGAAAATGAAAAATGAGTCAAGGATAAGTCAGGGAAAAGTCAGGGCAGTTTGAAAATAAAGTTTCGCGGCCACCCTGTGCTAGGTTGCTTTTGATTAATTTGACTAATTGCAAAAAAAACAAACAATCTTTTATCGTCCATTTTTCCAAACTAAATAGAATAGCAAGTGTTAATAGCGAAAGTTGCATAACTAGGCTCTTTCCTGGTATTACGGGTAGAACTTTATCTCTGAAACTTCTCTGCTACGGAAACTCGTGTCGCCGTGTCTCCTGGTGAGAGAAGAGAATGTTGGTGGATTGTTTTTCGGTGCTCATTAAAATTTATAGCGAAGTTTGGAGATAAGTGGTTTGGCGACCAGGGACCTGTTCGAGAGAATTGCGAGAGGAGAAACGAGAGTTGAACGATGGAGGACCCGTAAACCGTGCCGCAATATTGAGATGTGTCATGCAAAGTTTACAAGTTAATGCACGTTAACTCGTTCGAGTAGAACAAAACGTCCTTGTTGAGCATAATGGTAGATAACGGTCTGCCAGTGGTACGGCAGCTACCAAGTGCTTGATGTTATCATCATCAAACGACAGCATCGATGAACGTCAATCCTGAATTGCGAACGAGTTAATTTTCGTGAAACTGTCTATGCAAATGCGGGTATTAGGCAAGTAAACAACGCTGATTCTAACGAAGTCAGTGTCGATATGCATAAAATACTTAACTCTGCCAGCCTGATGAAGAAACTGTACAACTGCATTTGGAGAAAACCGAAATATTCATGGAGAAAAATGGAAGTCAAAAATTGGGGCCTGACCCCTCTAGTAGACTAATACAGAGTCCAGTTCATAACAGGAATCAGTCCTATACTCGCAACAGTAAAGAATAATCGCCCAAGAAGAATTTATATTTTTTTTTTGAGAAAACAAACTTTCGAGGAAAGACTTTCGTTTTATTTTTGCAATGGTACTTCAAAGTACTAAAAGTTAAGGTTTTAGGCATGAGCGATCAAATTTTTTAGTGATTAGTGTGTAGTTTCACATTTCTTCCCATGCCTACTGCATCTATTCTTGAAATTTTGTAATCATTAAACTATTCGTGCACTGAATATCCAACTCTTCAATTTCATTTTTCTCTGTGTTCAATGAAACGCGTTTACATCTCTACCTTTTAACGTATGAGCGCATTAGAAAAACTTCTTTCATTAATATAAATCAAAGTTCATTGAAAAGTAGAAAAGGCTGCTTGATTCGAAAAATTTTGATTTACATTTACATTTTTTTATTTTGATTTCCTCTATAAGGAAGCAAATATATTTGATAATTAATTATAATGAGGAAGCAAAGTGCTCATCATAAGCACCATAAAGTTGTACAGACAAACATACTAGAATCACCCTAGATCGAATTCCCAGCTAGTTCGGCTTAGAAATTAGTCACTTTTGGTCAATTTTTTACTTTTTCGCAAGTAAATTAGGCTGTTTAAGGGAAATTTGAAAATGATGGGTTACTGCTACCCTGGCTTCTTTCTGACCTGAAATACTCTTCTTTTCTTAAATTGATTACGAATTTTCATCCTCAAGAATTTTCTATAGAGGGGGCATAATTTCTGAAGTGTACCCACCTCGAAAATGAAAGTTGTCCGATCGGGCTAAAAATTGGCCCAATTGTAGTCCTATTAGATAGTACTCCTCACACCAAAAATTAATTCATTTTGATAATTATTTATCAAAGTGGAGGGGGTACAATTTTGTGTTTTTTAAGAAAAGCTTTACTTTCAAACGTTTGTAACTTTTGTCCTATTGCCTTAAACAAAATTTCACTTGAAATATTTTCGATAGATTTTTTCACACGCTTTCTGTTGATAATAATGATTTTTGAAAAAAATCAAAATTTGACCCAAATTTTCGAAAATAAAAAATAAATTTGACTTTTTTTCAAACTTGGGCACTTTTTTTTTTCTTTAAAATATTTTTAAACGAAAGCTGAGATTTTTTCCTATAAGACCTCCAATTTTCAGAGTGGCAAATTAATTTGTCTTTGAGTAATAGAACGATACGTAAACAAGATGCCGTGATAGGGCGGGTGGCGCGCGATTTTCCCTAGTGCGCTCACGCCGAGGATCGTTGTGCAACGCTTTAGTGCCAGTTTTTTAAGTTAAGTAATATTACATGGTAATATTATCTGTCTTTCTGTTCGATTTTTTGGCGATAGTTTCAACAGTTGTTTTCTTTGCAGGATTCTTTTGCGGTTTTTGTTTTTTGCCATTCGAGAAGATGTCGTATTTCTCAGAGGACGAAAACTTCTTGAGTTGAAGTTTTCCGTCTTGAGTGGAAATGAAAGCGTGGTACTGTAATGTATCTGGCATCATGACAGCTTTGTCAAATCTGGTTTTCAGTCACTCGGTGGCTAAGGCGTGATTTTCTTTGCTGCTGAAAAAAATTTCGGTTTCCTTACAGTTACTGTTTGCTCACTGAAACAAAGCATGGAGAGTGAGCATGTGATGTTTCGGAGAACATTGTAAGCTTGAACGTACTGCTTGTCTCTTTATATTCGCTCCTATACCATCACATGCACCCTTACCATGAGATGTTCCATGGAAGTGCCATTCAGCTTGGATACCAAAATCTTCTTCATGGGCTTCGAGATTAACAAAGCTACTCCTATTTTTGAAATTTTGCCCTATATCATCAGTGAAATAGTAGATTTTACTTGGCCTGAAATGAGTTTTCAAGTATTCTACTATTATCTTTTGATACTCGTGAACAGCCACCATGTCATGAGCTAAATTATCATTGCGCTACATTCTGGATTATGAAGGCGTAATTCTCAGCAAAATCGAAGCAAATCAAAACCTCCCCAGGCAATAAATTTTCCTTCAGGTTTTTGAAGAAAAATGTAAATGTAAAAAAAAATGTAAATTTAAAAGATGTATATTCTCACTTCTAATTTTTAAAGCATATTCCCAATTAATTTTACACTTACCGTAATGCAGGCCTTTGTTAATTCACCCTGAAAATGCAGAGAACAGTTATTCTAGCAGCATATAATATTACTTAACTTAAAAAACTGGCACTAAAGCGTTGCCACAAAGATCCTCAGCCTGAGCGCACTAGGGGAGATTGCGCGCCACCGGCCCTATCACGGCATCTTGTTTACGTATCGTTCTATTGCTCAAAGACAAATTAATTTGCCACTCTGAAAATTGGAGGTCTTATAGGAAAAAATCTCAGCTTTCGTTTAAAAATATTTTAAAGAAAAAAAAAGTGCCCAAGTTTGAAAAAAAGTCAAATTTATTTTTGATTTTCGAAAATTTGAGTCAAATTTTGATTTTTTTTCAAAAATCATTATTACCAACAGAAAGCGTGTGAAAAAATCTATCGAAAATATTTCAAGTGAAATTTTGTTTAAGGCAATAGGACAAAAGTTACAAACGTTTGAAAGTAAAGCTTTTCTTAAAAAACACAAAATTGTACCCCCTCCACTTTGATAAATAATTATCAAAATGAATTAATTTTTGGTGTGAGGAGTACTATCTAATAGGACTACAATTGGGCCAATTTTTAGCCCGATCGGACAACTTTCATTTTCGAGGTGGGTACACTTCAGAAATTATGCCCCAGAGTGAGAATTTTTCTAATTTGCTAATTACTGCAAGTCAACAGTATTTCGATTTCCTTTCATGTCACGTTCTGGCAATCGCCAGGGAGTCTCCCGATTAACTAGCAGAAGCCAAACGTAACTGTTCCCTGGTCTGGTCGAAGCGAAATCTAGTCGATCCGGTCAAGGGACTGGACTCCGCTCTTTGGTGACTGCCGCGACTCTGTCGAAGTTCGTGCCACAAACGTGACATGCAAATTGCTTTAATTTATATGGAGAACTCGAGACTATTGTTTGGCCGTTAGAAACTGGCAGCCAGATTGGAGGCGGTTTGAGGCCAGTGAACGTGCCTGAGCATTGGTTACCCAGCTTTGCACTTAGGCATTCCACAAACACCTGTACGAATCTCAGTGTAGATGTTGCTCGGTGTGTTTCGTCAGGGGTAGTTGTACGGTGCGTGGCTCCATCACACGTAGACGTTTCACCCCCATGCCCACGGCAACCACCGTGACCGACCGGTCCAGTTTCCAACCCTCCAATGTTTCACCAAAGCAGAAGCGTGACGTACCAACAGCCTGTTATTCGCGCTTTTAATCTCGACTTACGACCCTGAAATTTTTTTTTTAATTGAAAACTTATTCTTTTTCTGTTCCTGGGAGCGTCCAGATATTATGTGAAACACTGAAGGGATCGGAGTGGCTGTCCTAACGTCACGTGGTGTTACATAGGAGGAGGGTCACAAAGGTTTTGTAATACGTGACACTTCTTTGATCAAAAAATAAAATTTAAATCCGTGTTGATACATTAAAGAGCAATATTATCGATATAAAACTTCAGTATTTGCATTTTCAACCAAACAGTTGAATTTTCGAGAAAAAAGTTCATTTTCAGCCAGAAGAGCTAAATTTTTAATCCAAGAGAATGGATTCTCAACAAAAAAGTTAATTTACGACCAAATAGATCAATTTTCAACTAAAATCATAAATTCACAACAAAGCCAATGCATTTTTGCTTCCTCATAGAGAAAGCTTTGTAATGGTAAGATTTTCTAAAATTCTTAAATTCATTTAATTAAACGTTCCTCAATTTAGAAATGTCTAATACAATGTTCTAAGCAAATGTCGGGATGTGTGTGTGTGGATGTGTAGATGTCATACTTTTTTGTGAACACGATAACTTGAAATCGGTGGTTTTAGTTTTGCATTTTTCAGCACTTTATAATATTTTAAAAAATCGGGGTTTCATAGCAAAACTTTCTTCATGAACATAATTCAAAGTTGATGCAAGAATATAAAAGATTCCTTGGTTCGAGACGAATCGATTGACCTATAGTATTAATACATTTTAATAAAGAGTAGGGAAGTTATGGTCATTTATATTATATTAAATATTGATTTTTACAGTAAAAATGTTCTCACTCTCATAATTTAAAGTTGATGCGAGAATAGAAAAGTTGTGTTGATTGGAGACGAATCGATCGACCTGTAATATTGATAAATTTTATTGAAGATTAAGGAAGCTATGGCCATGCACAATATTTGAAAACACGGTTTTTATAGTAAAACTTTTTTCATTAATATAATTCAAAATTGATGCAAGAACGAAAAAGATTTCTTGATTCGAAATAAATCGATTGATCTGTAATATTAATACACTTTATCGAAGAGTAAGGAAGTTATGCTCATTATACTCAAAAAACTCATTTTCTTTATAATAAAAATTCTCTCTCTCTCTCTCTTTGTGTTACAAACTGTCAAATTTCCTTTTGGAATGCTACGAATTTGGTCAATCTCTTATTATTTTACATGAAATATAAAGCGATTTGATAATATTTTGTACTCAAACTAAGAATTATATGAATAACAGTCAAAAATAATATCACTGTCATTTCCCAGTTTTTTTTGGTCTCAAAAAAATCCCGGTTATTTCCCGGTTTCACAGTTCAGTGGCCACTCTAGCCTATACATAAATATAGCATACAGGATTAAGTAAATGATGGAGTTTTCTAAATTTCTCTCTCGTATATTAATCGTATAGTTGCATGCATTAGATATTGTGGTAAACCATAGTAGTTGTCTGACCATATCGTATATTGTTCTACTGGTCAGTAGTAATATCCAGCAGCGTTCCATTCAAGATTCCACACAGTTCATGACGCTCATCTGCGTTTAATTAAACGTTTACCATTCCTCTCTACAAATATATTATAACATATTCTATTAATTACTACCTTTTATTGTTTTACCAACAGTTTTTATTATGTTTTATAACTACTCTATGTATAAAGATCTAACGAATGAATATCATTGGTTTTAATGTATGCAATTCCGTTTAGATACATTACAACAATCGCTTTTCATTGTTACATTGAAAATTTAAATAATGAAAAGGTGGTTCATGTGAACTAGAAAAATTATTCTCAATAATAGAAAATACAATCAAAACAAAACTAATCTTAATTGAACCTCAATGAAATACTGAGCGGAGAAAGGTTCATATTCAAATCATGTCAAATTCAATAATCAGATAAATAATAGATTTGTACGATTAGCAATACCTATTATTTCAAATAAACAAAAATATATGAGATATCAGTCATTAAATAAGCAGGATAAATTAATAAATTAAAACGATCATCAAAGGCGAAACATCATACGCATTGATCCAATCAGATTTAACAAGAATCATAATAATAATCGAGAATTATAATAACAAAAAAAAATAGCAAGAGTGATCACGATAAATTAGACAATGGTACATTTCAAAATAAAGAGCGAAGTTTCAATATAGCTGATGAAAAATGGAAATTACACCTTTAGTTTTCCGTTAGTCGCAAAGAACATTCACACTTTTACAAAATAAATTAACAATCGTTACTACACGCGCCTCTTCGAATCCCGCTGAGTACGATGAACGCGGCGTTACAATAAAAAAGCTCACATGAGCAAAACACAATTGACACTTTGAAATTTCGCGATTGTATGATTGCTCATGTCTCTTCTCTCTTCAGTTATTCCCACCAATTGTCTATTACGCAAAACGCGTAATCAATTTTACGATGAGATATTGGATAAGTTATCGCTCAGGTACTCACTGACTTTGCCCACACCTATCGATTGAGTTTGGAGCGAAGATATAAATAATTCGTCTCAACATTTCCTCGAAAACTAGCGTTACTAATCGCGATTCATGTGTTTCACGCTGGTGCATCGGCTGATGTTCGTGGCACTTCGGACCCGACCAATTCCATAATTCATCGGTTATATACGAGTCTGATCCTCTTACCATGTATATACGCAAACCAGGATGAGAGATTGGGATTGGTTGACCAAGCTCACCATAGCCTCGAGCCGAGATGACGTAATTCGTACATTGCCATCGTAATGGGTTCTACACTGAACGTCCATCGGATGAAAACCAAGCTATAGACGCAGAGTGACTGCACGCGGGATTATTAATGCGGGTTTTAATTAAATTTTGATGGCATCAGCCTACTCGGATTAACCGGCATTAACGGGCTACAATGAGTGCAAACAGGTTGCCAGCTATGTGTCTCGAAGTTATAATCCACTACCGACAATCCCAACGATAAGAGCGAGAGGGAAGGTTTACACAGATCTATTTACTGTATGGTTCCACCACGAGTTGTGGGAAATGAATCAACATGGATGCGTACATCGGTTTCCAGTTAGCTACTGAGGTTGAATTATTAATTCCAGGAAACTGCTTTCCCTCAGGCAAAGGAGGCTGTTAGAGAGTGTTCAATTTAATCATCTTAAATGAATCTGATCATCAAACCAGAAATAGATTAGCATTCCATATACAGAGTGGTGACTGAGATCCTTAAAGAAAATCAGGACATGTGCCCTAAACTATGATTCAAGACAGAGTTATGTGTAAACTCCATATCGCAGTCTAACATGTTTACACATGAATAATAATGCGATCTTTCTCAAAATTTAATGTAAAATCATCATCCGCTCAATGCGAAGACTGAAGGCACGCATAATGTCAACCCTCTCTCCACTCGTGTCATATTTATATTTAGGTGAAAATCAAAAAGTTGGAATTATTCGATTTCGAATTGAATGGAATTTTTCTGAGTCTCCAGTAACCATTCAGTGAGTCGATTTCGAGAAATATCTTTTGACCTTTTTCTCTGGAAGGTATCAATTGGAAGTTCCCAATAGATAGGTAACAGATTACAAATTGACCGAGGCGAGGTTCCTGGTATGTTTTCTAAATGAAGGATTCCGTACGCTTCTTGTATGCGCGGTCCATTGGGCGAATCAAGAGTTACGGGTGATAGCTTGGAGGAGAACACGACTAACGTGCAGCCTCACAGGCACGTGATTTGTGTGGCATTCGTAGTCGGAATAGTAGTAGAAGGTTAGGTGGAAGGTCCGATATTTCTTCGGTTTCCTGAGAGTCGTGACGAACGACCAGTCGAGGATGCTGCTCCTCCTTCTTCAGAGCAAAATATATACAACCACCTACAGTTATTTAAAGACCTTTAAATTTATGGGACTTGCCAAGCTGAATTTAACCCATCCTTTTGCAATTAGTGTTTCACTTTTGCACCCTTTGTTAAGACCAGAACTCTTCTTCCCTTGTATTCCATCTCGCTGCATCCTTCTGTTTCCCATTAGTAAACTGAGAATCTTTTCCTTCCTTCCTTAAGCGAGAATATCTCATTTTCTTTAATGGTCGCTTCATTACTTGCAACTACCTGTCCCGCGAGTCACCCTATACTGCTAGTTCTGAAAAAAACAATAATTAAATTCAAAGTTTCAAGAGTTTGAATATCCGAGTCCTTCGAGGCTCGAGATCTTAGAAGTAGTTTCCCAAGGGTCTGAAAGAGTTAGGGAAAATATTCTTCGAGAAGTACCTTGGGTCAGCGACTTGAATTCTCCCCATCATTCTTAATATTCTTTCTTGGAAAAGTTAAAGGGATTCGCTCTTGGAGGAAGGTTGGTCTGACCGTTTCGTATGAAATTTTATTTTCTCTCTCTTTATTGTGGGAGCGATTTTATTTAGGAGTTCTAGCGTTTTTCGCTACAGACATCACACTCTTTCCCCTATTAGCCTCTTTTCTCATTTTCTAAGAATTTCTCTTTTTTCCCCTGTTTTCGAGAAACTTACACTTTTTCTCATTTTTTTCGCTTAAATGTGAACTGAATTTTGAGAACCCAATAAGAAAATCCAATTATTTTTCGTTTGAAGTTAATTTTTTTTATTGAAAAGTCTACTATTATACTTTTGGTTGAGAATTCATGTTTTCAGTTTAAAATTTAATTATTTTGTTGACAATTTATATTTTTGAGTTGAAAATTAAAGTGTTTTGTAGAAAATTCTTCTTTTTGAATGAAAGATCTATCTTGATTCAAAATTCAACTATTTTGTTGAAAATTCTTCTTTTTTATTTGAAAATTTATCTCTTGGTAGAAATTAATTTTTTTTTGGTAAAAAATTCAAACGTTTGGTTGCACGTTGAACTATTTTGTAAAAAATCAATTTTTTTGGTTGAAGATTTATCTCTTCGGATATAAATTCAATTATTTTATTAAAAATTAACTTTTTTGTTAGAAATTCATATTTATGGGATGAAAATTGTAAATTGTTTTGTAGAAAAATTGCGTTTTTGGCTGTTAAATTCCACAATTTCCTTTAAATCTTTTTTCTTTTTTGACTGCAAAATCTTTCTTATTTGAAAATTTGTCTTTTTGGTTTGAAAATGTATTCGTTTTGTTTGTAAATGCAATTGTTTTAATTCAACTGTTTTTGATTTACATAAGATTAAAATCTTTTTTGGTTGAAGTATCAACTAACATTTTTCGTTGACAATTCATCTTTTCTGGTTAAAAGTTAATTTTTTTAAGTAAAAATTCAACTATTTCATATTTGTTTGAAAACTGATCTTTTTTAGTTGAAAATTAAACTATTAGGTTGAAAATTCATGTATTTGGTCAAATATTCGTCTTTTTGGTCGAAATTTAATCTTCTTCGTTGAAAACTTTTGTTTTTTGTTTGAAAAATCAACTATTTTAGTAGAAATTTTAAGTATTTGGTTCACTATTCGAATGTTTGGAAAAATTCGCCTCTTTTGCTAGAAATTTGATCTTTTTTGGTTAAAAAATCAACTGTTTAGTAGAAATTTAATCCGTTTTGGTTGCGTATTTAACTATACGGTTCAAAATTCAACGATTTGGTTAAAATTGAACTGTTTAAATAAAAACTAATTTTTTGTTCAAAATTCAACTGTATTCAACGCAAGTCGTCTTTTTGGTTTGAAAATTAAACAATTTTATAGAAGCTTCAATCATTGTGTTCATAATTAACTTTTTTTTTGAAAACTCATAATTTGGGATTGAAGGTTCAACAATTTGGTTGAATTTTGTTTCTTTCTTTGTTGAAAGTAAACTTTTCTGTTAAAAATTCATCTTTTTGGGTTTAAAAGTCAAATGTTGAGAACTCATCTTTTTAGATATAAAATTCAAATCTCATTAGAAAGAATTTATTTCTCTATTATTTCTCTATTTTCGTGGAGAAATCACCCTGGTTTTCCTGTTTTGAGAGAATTTTATCCTGTAAAGTCTGTCACTATCATTTGCATCGTAGCATTGTGTTTTTTTTTTCATTTTCTCTTTCGCCTTTCGTACTTTCGTTTCGCCTACCCCTGTGCTCTCGAGACACCAAAGTGCGCGGCTATTCGCTTGAAAACAGCTTATCCCCAAGGCGTACTTTTAATGGCCGTCATTACCAGAGGATGTGCCATCTCCCGCAAGTATGTAGGCATAAGGCGCAGACCGGCGCTATCTCGATTAGACGAAATGGCTCCGAGAGAATTCACAGCATGTGCTGCAATATCAGTACGTGTAGATCACGGACTTCATATAGGAGTTGCCTGGATGCTGCTTGTTGACGGTTACTTTGATACATGCCTTATGAACAGACGCTAAACTCAACCGCTATAAAAGAGGCGGAAATAGACTTCAGATATACTGGACCCCCATCCTCTTCCTGAAAAGTTTAACGCATACGAATTTTTATTACAATAGTAATGCTAAAGTAGGGATTATATCTGTAAACTTAATTTAAAATACATATAAAATGTGTTGGGATAATTACTGCTTCAAAAGTAACAAGTTACGTTACTTCGTAAAAAAGGTAACTCGTTTAGGATTAATTTTTAGTTTTTGATACACGGAGAAAAATGGAAGATCAGTCTGGCTATCTAGATGTGCGGACTGACTATATTTAAGGCTCAACGGACAAAGGACAGCCTTCTAGATGGCGAAAGCACTATCTCTATAGAAGGTTAAAACAAGAGGTTCAAATTGATCATGCCAGAGAGTTGACTTATAATCTCGGACGGTCGAGTTCACCATCATAGGGAGCCGAATTGATCATCACAGAGGGCCGAACTGATCATCATGGAGGGTCGATTTGATCATCTCAGATTGGCCACTTGATCTTCTCAGACAGTCGGCTTGGCCATCTTCGAGGGTCGATTTGATTATCCCATATTTTCTATTTATGCTGTCCTTTATTACATACACTCTACTCTCGGATTCTGTCCCCCGGGTCTCGGCCTTCCTAGAACTGGCGGCCCACGCAATTTCTCAGCGCGCAGGGCGAGAGACGGTTGCGACTCTCGCATCGAAAGGGCCGCAGTGCGCGAGTACTCAGCCAAGTATATTACGCAATATTAGGCATTCCAAAAGGAAACGATTCAGGTGGCCCTGTCTATTTACGTTTGGTTCGCTCCGACTTGTGGTCAAGGCTATTTGCAGGCAACCCCCGAAACTGGACTGAAACCGAGAGTTTGGTGTATACGTGTGATATTTCAGTCTCTCTTTCATAAGAGACTGGAAATTATAAAATTAAGTGGAACCTACAAAACCTGAAAATTTAAATAAAATACATTACATCTAAAAGTATTTTTCATTACTTGTAGAGAGCGAGGTGTATGCGGCATGATTTAATTTAGACAAACAATGCACATTTGCACATTGATAATATATTATTTGGGGCACGAGAAAGCTAAAAATATGGCGTCACTGCACTGAATTGTAAGATTTCAAACACTTGAGTACATTCAGAAACCGATATCATATATCTCGATACTTTCTGTATCATCAATGAATAATGACATTTTTAGCATGTTAGTAGATGAGCTGAGCCGCTTCTGGCTATAGATTCCTGTTACCGACATGTTACCGACCTTCTGCAAGATTCAGAGTTGATGACGTTGTCGGTATTATTCTTTTAGAGGCAGCAAAGGAATGTTGTTTGTCACTT
>CAKNYM010046695.1:2300-34222 GCA_932195095.1 Andricus curvator
TGTGTGTGTATAAATATTTTACCTGAAGTAGAGATATTTTGGACTAGACAGTTGACTCCTTGATATAAGAATAAATAAAGAAAAATTGAACAAGTGAGTCTGAGCCAATTTATTTAGATTATTACATTTTTCAAAAAATTCAAAATTTATGCATTTCTAAAACTGCTAAAATTTAAAACATTCTTTTACAAAAATTTAAAATAAAAAGATTTCTTCCGATAAATTGATTGATTTGAAGGCGCACTTATTGATTCAGGGGATCGAGCATTGAATCAAACAAATTGCATCAAGCTGGACCTTTTGAGTTTAAAAAAAAATTAATTTACTTGAATGTTTGAGAATTTTATTTCAGTTAAAATAATACATTTAAGGAGTTTGATTCTTTGAATTAATAAAAGACATGTGTCTGGTTCAGATAAGGGATCACTACTTTAGAGAAATAGATTCCTGATACTGAACAATGGGACTCAAGGAACACTGTTGAAAAATGGTATTAACTTAAAAACACCAATGCATATGAAATCAAGCTTATGGAATCGATATGAGGAGCATGTTTTCTAAATTTCATATAACATTATAATAATCATTGAGATAATTCGATTTTACACAATATCTAAATAAGTTTAGTAGCAATTTTCGATTCTTCACTGTTTAAAATGTTTGCAATTTTTATATACATTTCATATACATTTGTATATTACATTTAAAACCTAGGTATACGAAATCGTCATTAATTGACTATGTTATTAAATTTAATTTACCGCATATTTTTCATGTATCAGAAAAGTCAGAAATTTGCACTCTACACAATTTGAAAACAATTTTGGCAGCAATTTTTAATTATAAATAACCAAACATAATATTTTCTTCTAGAGTAATATAAATTACACTGGTTTTTAAGAGAATAGTTCAATTAAACAAATGATTAAGAAACCTAACCCCTGATTAACTGTACTCACATTAAATTTCGACCAATTTTAGAAAAAGTTACACTTTAATTACAAAAAGAAATTGAATCAATTACCTCAACTGCAAATATTTTTCAAGATTTAAAGAAATGAAAGCATTCTGAGTTCACAAGCACACTGCTATACCGATCTGTATATTATATTTAATATACAATGCACAAGCTTTCTATATTTTAATGTATATTGAATTTAAAATACCATTTATGCAAATGACTTCATATACATTTGTATTGAATTCCATACAAATTTTCTAACAGTGAACGCATTGACTTGGTCCATATTGTTTAGTATTTGGAACGAAAAATTAATTATAGGAATTTTGAAGTTCGACACGAAAACGCACAGTAAAATTCAACTCAAATTGTTACTGACAAGTATACTAGCTCAGCCTTTTGAATTTTCCCTAAAGCAAAGCACACTTCTCTAACAGTAATGAAAGGAAAGAGATTATAATCTCTAAAAATCAAAATAATCACTTTAGCCTTTATACTATCATTTTGTTAGTAATTTGGTATACACAAGAGCACACGTGTATAGGAGTAAGAGTGGTAAAAAAAATGAAACTTTCATTCTGAATTAAAGTATCATACAAATGAAATATCAAGAAAGTCAATACAGCAACAACAAGTACTTTTAGTCAGACTTTGAAATATTCAAAAATATATGTGATCGAGTCAAGTCGTCTACACTACAGAGGTCGCACTCTTGTTTTGATATACAACAAAACTATGAAGACAACACCTTCTACGCTTTCATCGAGGACGACGAACAATTTTAGGAAAGGAGGACGGAAAATAAAGTTCCAAAGTTTTTCCAGTCAAGATACTTTTTTTGACGCGAAAAGGCAATACTATGGAAAGAACATGACGTCAGTCAACATGACATTATGCTGCGTCGTTCTAATAATTGGACTCCTTGTGGCTGTTTCCACCGGAAGAAAAGTCTCCGGTTCAATATAAAGGAAAGCTATATATTTAACTTCGTTTGATGAAGTCACCATTTCATTATGACCGCTTCTCACATGAAATATAATCCTTTCATAATGAGACTCCACCTGCATAGCGAAAGGAACGCCTGTAATGAACACAAAATTGCGAACAAGAAGCAAATAAGACGAGCTGCACCACAACTGCATGCATAAGACATCACCAAAAAGGGAACGCCTTCAACAAGATGAGAACACCCAGAAGAAAATAGCGATGGAAAGCCCTGTTACCATCCAATAAAAAATTCTGAAGATACATTTGATCACAAATCACAAATTCCATGCAATATGCATCTAAGTAATCTAAGTAATTCGGAGCAAATGTGGCTTGACTTGGACTCTGTGTCTCTCGATGAAAACATGGATGTTTTTCTAAATAACTTTTCTGACTATCTCTGGCGTTCCGACTATGAAAGATCCCTCCATTCAAGTAATCTCCAAGTCTTCCCATATCTTAAACTCTATCCCGACTTTCAATCATACCTGCATCTTAGATTACCTTTTTATATAATTTATATTATTGCTCAACTCAGACTTCTAGGCTCTATCAGGGGTTAAATAGGTTTTCGAGAATATAAATTTACTTATGATCCTGCTAGACTCTGCCCCATATGTAACCTTTCTGTAACAGAGGATCTTTATCATTTACTAGCTGTTTGTCCAGCCTACTCAGACTCAAAAATATCAATCTTAGATCAGCCAGCAACCACGACAGTCAATAGTCAGTATTGGTTGAGTCTTTTAAACTCTAATTGTCCACGCGAGCTGCGCAAAATCGCATTGTACGTCCGTCAAATTCTACAAATTAGAACATTCATTCTGGAGACGTGATTGTTTTGATATTCTCAAACAAATTTCTCCTTTATACAATTTTTGTAATATACTTAATTCTATTCTGCTGTTCAATCTGGCCGCATATGTCTACTTTTTGTTTATATTTGTATCTTATATTGTTACTCATTTGTATCGACCTTAGGTCGAAAAACAAATTCTTGAATAATAATAATAAATAAATAAAAAATTGCTATAAGATACTCAACATAATTATTCCTATAACGCAAAGATAATCAAAGGTTTTAAACACTATATTTTGGGGAAAAAATAAGAAAACAAAATTTTTTATCTTGTGTGCTCTTGGTAAGAGAAGGTGTAAGTGAGTAATTTTACCCAAGCAATCAAGAAATCAAAATTATTAATAGAAATTATTTTACTTGTTGAGAAAATTCATTAGGTAGGTTAAGAAAAGAAATAACTCCTTATCACTCGGTTCTACAAAATTCTGTTTTCATGCGAGGTGACATCAGAATAACTATAATTAATACCCATAACTAGTAATTTAACACAAGTATTAATATACTTTCTGTTGTATTAGATAACAACGCTCCGACAAAATGGCAATTGAGAAACGGATAAGACGAACGGAACCACAACTGCATACGATGGCGTCACCATTCATTATGGCCGTCCGCACGAGAGATGTAACATGACTGCAAAGAAGAAATGACACACCTACAATATGGCGTCTATATATTGTAGATATGTTATTTATTTCATACAAATCTGAACGACATCAACATAGAATTAGGTCCGAATGGACGAAAATATCGCCTGAAGCATGTGTGCAATCGACTTACCAGTTTTTATATTTAAATTTATATATTAATAAGTTATATTTAAATTTAACGCCTTTGTATATTATATATATTTGATCAATTATATATTACGTTTCATTAATTAACACTACTTTAATAAAATTATCTGATTAAAATATAATATATAATATACCAAGTTTTTAGATTTAAAATACAAAAATAATGTTGAATGCATCATTACAAATGAATGTAGTAATTTTAAAGATTAGAATATAAATTAATTTTACAATACATGGAGCAAGAACATTGGCAGTTCAGCTTTCAATATTCAAATAAAAAATCAAGCATTGTTGATGCCAATTTACTCGATCCTAACCGTAATATATATTAAATTGGATTAGGTTCATCGATAAAATTCTTATATGGGAAATAGTACAATCAAAATTAAATAATCTATCGATAGGAATCTTACACTAAAAATTGAACAATTGCTGTTTGTTTTTATTAAAGAAACTTTCATCGAGGACGATGATGATTTGAAGAAGGGAGGACTGTTACGTCCCGAATTTTAAAATTTTACATAACACGTACTCAGACGCAAACCGCCTTACTTTGAGGAAAACAAAGAGACAATTTCCTCATACATATATTTAATAAAGCGCATAATTAACTCATCCGATTGTGTACCTAACCATAGTAAGCGCACCGCTGATGATAAAGTAGATACCTCAAGGTAATGAGCAGTGCGATACCACAGGAGAGTACAGACTCTACCGCTATAAGATAATTAAGTATGTTTAATAACATACGAATGTATGCATATTCCTAATAATCTGAAAAATAAACAATAACAAAGTCAAATCCAAACATATGGAATTAAATAATATCTTTAGCAATACAAATATATGTAGGGGAGACCTCCCTACAGTGGATAGCAAAAATTGGTAGATTTCAGTAAACACAAAATAGGATATATATTAAAGAGCTGTTATGACCCAAATGAAGCTGATATATTCACCCATGTGATGAGATATCAGTAAAAATCAATTCGTTTGCAAATAAAAAGCTATTGATATTATTTTGAGGTGGTAAAATTTTGTCCAGTGTTGGCAGGTTCGCCCTACAGTGGACATTCGATTCTACACCGCGAATCAGAACAGAAAGATGTTTCTATGCGTACCCCTAAATTATAATTTATACCGACGCTACTATCAGAATAAACAAAAAAGTGATATAATTTCGATTTTGGATAAAATTAGCAAAAATATAATGTCAGTTATTTCGCTCATATTTCACAACACGCCTTTCAGTGGTCAGATCAGGTGAGGTTAGGATTGCCACCAATCTTGCCGTGTCAAAAGTACCTAGAAAATACCTACATAGAAATTGTGCATGGTGAGGTTATGTCTACTTGCAAGAAATTTAAAATGGATTAATATATAAAATTCCACTAATTTGTAGGTTAAGTTTCTGTTAAAATTTTCAACACTACACGCTGTTGCACACTATATACTACTGCACATAACCTACATGTGTTATTTAAAAAAATATGATTTAAATAATAATAATTTCGAGCGCCTGCCTTTCAGAGATGATTGCACTATTAAATCTATTATATTATATTTGTGATAAACATTCAATTATATTACGTTGCAGCTAGGTATCTACTATACCTATGTTCAAAGTATCAGCTGATTCTGTCTTCTGCTATTTTAGTACCAACCAATGAGTGTAAATCTCTAAAACTTTTCACTGAAAATCCACTGTAGGTATGACGCTGGTATCCATAGTAGGAAAATGAGAGCCTCAAAGAATATATTTATAATAATTTTCTTACACAGAACGGAAGATTCTAGGGTAAATAATATTATAGTTTAATGACCAAAGAACATATATTATTAAACAAAATCACTCTGAAAAATTGTATATACTTGGAAAAAATTACTAAAGTTGAGGACAAAGTTTCTTGATCATGTCAAAAATAGTTTTTTATACTTTTTACATTCTCATTCTAATGAGAAGGTATTGTTTTTATGTAAAATTTGACATAGTCGGTTTTCATCAAATGATCAGATTTGATTGAGCTTTGGCACACTTTTTTATGGCCGAAAAATAGAGAACGAGTTCGTTAACCAGCTATTTTGGATGAAAATCCAAAAAGTGAGCACATTTTGAAAATTTTTGAGATCACTTTTTTTGAAGATTTGAAAATTCTATGTACGGTTATTAGTAGTACGCAAAATGACGAACAAAATATTCTTATGACTTTTTGTGATAAAAAAAAAATTACTGGAGTTATAGCATTTTCAAAATTCCAAAAAACAAACTAAAATGAACATTTTAAGCCGAAAAACGCACGATATGAAAAAAAGTCAAGAGGAGAAAAACGTTGATTCCTGAACACCCTATAATATTTTCATAACAACTTTTTGAATTTTTTGAAAAATAAAAAATTCAAATTTTGATCGCACAAAAAATTAATGAAAAATCAAAAAAGCCATTTTGCTGTCAAACTATGCAAGATACCAGAAAAGATCATCTCACCAAAATTTTGCACCTAAAAAAGATCTACAAATTTCTTATCATTCACTTTTTGATATGACGCGTAGTTTTTGTTTTATTCGTAAAAAACAGCATTGAAAATAGAAATATAAAATTTTCAGACGAATATTACCAGCTACGAAAAAATGACCAAAACAAAATTTGTTCATCCAAGGAAGAGGTACAAATTTATTGTGACTCATGTTTCGATAGGATGCGTGGTTTTTGTTTTATTCGCGAAAATAACATTGACAGTAAAAAAAATCAAATTTTTGAAAAAACAATGCAAGGTACGAAAACATATAAATGAACAAAAATTGTGCATTCAAAAAAGACTTACAAACCCGTAATCAATTTTTGTGGTAAGAATATATTCAAAATGAAAAAATTAACTTTTTTGATAAACGGCACAGGCTAAAATAAAATGTTAACTAATAAAATTTGTCGCCTGAATTATATCATTACTTTTCATTTGAAATCAAATACAAATTTAGTAATTTGTATATGAAGAACATATAACACGAAGCACAAAGTGCGCGCTCAGTGTATTTACCAAATCGCACGCCGTAAGTGCGCTCAAACTTTTTTGTTTCTATCATACGGTTCAAATGATTTTCAAATCAAATATCGAGCGCGAAGCGCGAGTGTCTGGATGAGAATGTGTTCCTTAAGGTCGATAGAACCTTGAGTAAATAAAGTTCCTTTTCAGTCTGAAATAAAAATAAATTTAACAATCACTTAATATGTAGAGGTTTTGATAATTTTATAATATTTGCAAACAAACTTTTTCTTTTCATCGAAGTCGAACACGAAGTGCAAAAATCTAGAGGAGCCTAGCGTAAAGCGCGATGCAAATACGCCCGAGCGCGTAGCGCGAGGTGAATACATAATCGAGCGCGAAGCGCGAGATAAATATATGATCGAGCGCGAAGCGCGAGATCCAACAGTCGCGCGCCTTAGGCGCGCTCAAACTTGCGAGCGAAGCGAGCCGCGCGCGAGGCGCGCCATGAGAATGTGCCCGCGAAGCGGGCAGATTTTTTCTTTTATTATAATTAAGTATAACATGAAATTCCGTCTTATGATGCATTTTTATAAACTTGAATCATACCAAATGCGCAAATCAGGTTTACTTTAGGCATTTCGCTTTTATTTGCTTGAAAAGTGTTACCGGGAAAAGTGCCCATCGAAAACAACCATTTGCCGACGGTGTGCAGATTTTAAACGCGGTCGAACAACCACCAAAGACGCGGAGCGCCCAGGTCGTCCAATTGAGGTGGCAACGCAAACGCGGCACCCACTTGGAAAAAAATTTTGTCATACGCAATTTTCATGCACAATTTTGAACATGGTGCCTTTTGACATCTCTAGGATGTCAGCTATCTCTTGCAACTTCACTTTACGATCGGACAAAATAATTTTCCTAATTTTTTGAATGTTTTCGGGCGTTGCCACCTCAATTGGACGACCTGGGCGCTCCGCTTCTTTGGTGGTTGTTCGACCGCGTTTAAAATCTGCACACCGTCGGCAAATGGTTGTTTTCGATGGGCACTTTCCCCGGTAACACTTTTCAAGCCATTTCTGAGCTTGAACGGTATTTTTCCCCATTAAAAAACAGTGTTTGATTAACACACCAAACTCGTTTTTATCCATTGTTTAAATAAAAACAAATGTAGCGTCACTTAACTTTCAATATCTCGACAACGACTGAACCGAATATTATCAAATTTTTACACGTATCTTTTAAAGGTTGGTACTACCGAAAAACAAAGAGGTATGGCATTGGCGGCGCCATATGTGTGTCAGTCCCGGGACTTAATGACCCATGTGTTAATAACCCGTTCATGAGAGGGCAAGAGTTGAACCGCGCGAAACAATACGAAAACCGAGACTTTTAGCGAGGCGGATGCATTAGTTATCTGAGTCACTCACCGCGAGGTATCAATATCATGGGTCAACCGATTCAAGTAATGAACTTGCCGTTTCACAAAGTTAAAGGAACGTGCTATTTCAGAAAGTTGAAGGAACGTGCCATTTCAGAAAGTTAAAATCCTATCTTCAGCATGGGGACGCGGAACTATATAAACCCCAGATTCATCCCTGTAAATCGTCTTTACCGTTCAAGCAGTCATACTATCCACATCAATTTACGAACCGCTTTGACTAAGTCGCGTGTTTTTACCTCAACGTGAAATATTCCTAAACGAAGAACCGCCTTGATTAAGCCGCGTGCTTCTACATCACCGCGAAATAGTAACGTGGAATCCAGCTTTGAAAATAAAGTCCCTTCGTCTTTCGGTCGTCGTATAGATTGACTTCGGAGTGTTCGTGAAGGTCAATTAAAACACCCGGTAGAATTCCGTCGATATTCTACGACATATTGGGGATATCATCGATAAGCAAATCTACTCTTGCCCTTTCGGACTGAAAGGTAGTGTAATTTTTTACCTATTAACTTTATTGTAATTCCTTGCTATTCTCTTGTTCCAATAAATAATTATCATCTCAACTACTGTTCTTCTGGATTTATACAATCCCCTTCGGATTGATTAAGTACTACTTGATTAGGATGCACACGTTTTTTTTTTAATTTTACATAATTCTTTATAAATTTTTGGATCAACTTGAAATCATTTGAATTCGTTTGAAGATTTTTTAACTCTCTTGAAATCTTTAGAATACGCGTTCAATTATTTAAAATTCCTTCAAGTCTTTTAAATTCTGCCTAATTCTCTCCGTTTCTTAATCTTCACTTGTCATCTCTTGAATTCTTTTGAAGATTTAAAACAATTCTTTTGAAACCAGGATACAACTTTATTTATTTTTAAATATCCGAATTATTCGAATTCTAATGAATACTATGAATTCTCCTAGATTCTGCAAATTTTTCAGAAATGCTTGAACTCTTCTGAATTGTTTGAAATCTTATGAAACTTTTCAATTCCTGTAATTTGTTGAAATCGTTTAAATACAACTTGAATTACTCTGCATTCTCTGAATTCCTATAAAGAAATTGAATTCTCTTTAATTCCTTGAATCTCCTAATTTAGAACATCAAAATTGCTAGTGGTCACCCCCATGAGGACCGAACCGGTTCCAATTACTTAACTAGTAATTGCAATTTGTCATTTAATCGTATCTCACTTGTATACGCATGTATAAAAAATTAAGAAATAATTTTTTTGGGGTGCAGTTATAACTGTGAATATACAACCGATGAAGAAATTTTGACGACGCCTTTACCAAGAATAAATGATAAAAACTATTTTATTAAATGTAATTTTTAAACAATTTCAGTTATAAACAGATTGAGGGGGATTGAAAAAGTTCATCTTTTTTGAGGATGTTCAGTGGCTTATCCTCATACCAGTACAAATTAGTAACACCTAAATTGTTAATAATAATTGATAGAAACTAGTTTATTAAATTAAATTTTTGAATAATATTTTATTAGGTTTCATAAAAAAGAAATTCATTGAACATTTCAAAATACAATTTAATATAAAATATAATTTAACGTAATAATGCTTCCATTTTTGTTATGATTAAAAATTCTTGTTTTCTACTTATTTTGTCTTATCATGGTCTAATATCACAGTCTAATATCACAGTCTAACGTCTCTGAGCTATTTATTGTGCAGAAAAATGGTCGGAAGCTTTCTTTTATGCAGTGGATACATCCGGACGCACGGATTTGTAAGTAGACGATAGTACATGCTCCTGTTTTTACGGCCTCTGGGGTTTTAAAAAATGGCCATGTGGGCCATTTAAATATTCTTCTGCTCGAATTGTCATCCAGCTTGATCGATGCAGTGGTGAGCTCTGCGCAAGAGATTTTGATGCACTGCTTCCATCATCGGTGCGTCGATGGTGGCAACAGTAGCGTGGAGTCTCGCAATGATGTCCATCTGGTAATCGGGTTCGGTATGGTAAGCTTGCTCTTTAATGTAGCCCCAGAAGAAAAAATCCATGGGTATCAGGTCGCGTGATCTGTAAACGTATTTTGTCAAAAATTATATGGGGAGATACCATTTTTATTCTATTTATTACTTTACAGGAATGCAATTTAGGTGGGCGGGCAGTTTGTGTCTGTATTACGTTAATGTTGAAAGATAGTATACCTTCGAGGCCACTGAACTGGATTGCTGTGGTTATTATTCCCTATCCATCCAGGATAATGCTCCGTCAGGAAATCCGTGACGGGGCGAGTGCAATGTGCAGGAGCGCCGTCGTGCTGGAAGATGATATTCTGTCTGATGATCAGTGTAACATCTTCCATTAACTCTGGCAATACTTCTTGCAAGAAAGTTACGTATTGTCCCTGCAATGTAAAACAGTTCTATAAGAAAGACAATTTATAATATGTAAAATAGGACGGGGTGAAAATGCTAAAATAATTTGAATCGTTTGAGCGCAGGGGAAAAATTTTTAAGTTGGCAACCAAAGAAAGTAAAAAGAAAATTTTACAACATTAGTAGAATTCTTACGTCTAAGACCTCGGGAAGCGAATAGGGGCCAATCACTTTATCTCCAAACAAACCGAACCAGAAGTTAAGTTTCCATCTGTACTGGAAACCGTGGTTTTGTGTCACCTCTGGATCCTCTAGAGCATAATGGTGCTCGTTGTGGATGTTGAACACCCGCTACCGAGTGAATGTCGATTCATCCGTTCACAAAATTCTAGATAGAAATTGTGGATCTTCACAATTCATCCGTATGATTCAGGCGCAGAATTCCATTCTTCTGGCTTAGTAACCTACAAGTTTCGATGCACAGTATTGTGTGTTGTTATTGATTATTTAGCTGAAATTAAGAGGATATTTTAATTAGGCAATAAATGAAAAAATTGTCTCAACAAATTAGATTTCTATTAAATATTCTACCCACCAGGTTCTAATTTCTGGAACTTCGTGTAGTGATACGGATGAAGTTTCTCCCCCTTGATGATTCTGTGAACCGTGGAACGAGGAATGTCCAATTCCCGAGAAGTTTTGCGTAGGGTTGTCGTTGGGTTTTGGTAGACGTAGGCCAGGACAACATCTTCATTCGGATGTGCATTAGGGTGGCCCAAAAATACACATTTTGGAATTTTCGAGCCGCGTCGACGCCAAATTGTTCTCTCGTAGAAACAAATAAATACATATTTTTTTCATTTTGAAATAAAATGATTTTTAGTACTTTGTAGAGTATTTTTAAGTTTTCTCTTGATGTACGAATTAAAATAGAAATGTTTCAAGAGAACCTGAAGCGAGCCCTGAGATTTGACCCAAAATACAGCTTTAGTGTTATTACTCTGCCATTCAACTCAGTGACTTCTCCCATTGACCTAGTTTTCTTCTGAGTACACGATTGTTATCGAGTTATAGTCTCCAGTAGATAATTTGAAAATAACAAAATTGTATTCAGTTATGATGATATTTAAAATAATTTTTCAATCTGTTGTTTTTATATTATGAATATTTAATTATTAAATAATTATATTGAAAAATTATTTTGCACGATTATAAATTCATTCAAATTCTATTAATGTATACAAATAAAATATTGTTGATTTTTTAAAGCTTTCATAACTTTTTTAATTGAATTAAAAAGGATAAATTCTTTTAAATTCCAAGAACTTATACAAATAAAATATTGGGCGACTTACTAAAAAATGTATGACGATAAAAATTGTAACTGATAAACATAATATCAAAAGCCATTTTCACAATATATTTAAGGGCTGTTTTGAATTGAAAATTATATTAGGTACTTTTAAGAAAACGGGCACTTCATAGAAGTGCCCGTCCGTCGCATACATCCATCTAATCTGCAGTCTCGTTCTATTGACATGTCAACTCTCTTCAAACGTCATCCCGACTTTATTGCATGGCTTATTGGTAACTACGGTCAGTTGGTGAAAACGCGCCAAAATACGGATTTTAATTTTCTGGGGGACACACGTGAACATTTCTGCAGTCGAAAGTTACCTTCCAAAAAAGAGGTGCTACAAGTGTCTTATCACCATAAAAAGATATTAAAACAAACTATACGTGACAGTTCTACGCATACTGCTGAAAAGTGTATTGCATTTTGGAACGAAGCTGGCATTCCAGTTGGGAATAAAAGAGACATTATAAAGAGAATAGAGCGTTTAAATGAAAAGTGGTTAAAATTGAACATGAATTCAAGGTTACAAACTAAAAATGAAGCTCAAATCTTCAGAGAACTAGAATTCAAAGACGATCTCGAGTACCTGTTCGACATTGCACACGTGAGGGCTCTAGCAGATCTCTCATATGAAGAAGATAAAGAATTCCTACGTGCTCAACGCGAGAAAGGTCGTCGTGGATTCTTAGCTTTTCCAATTGACACATCGACTCTCGAAAACGATGAAGCGGTCGAAGAAAAAATCGAAAGTAAGTTCTGTTGCATATTCTATTTTTCAAGGATACAGGGCAGGTGACGAGTATAAGACCACCGTATATTCTATAATGATTCCTTCGTCAGGGTGGCCGCTGGACCGGGAAAAATCGGGATTATGATAATAACCTTTCAGTTAACAATGCGTAATTCGAAAATATTCTGTTTTATATATTTTTTATTTAATATTTCTATTTTTGAGCGTACATTTATAATTTTAATTCGAAGAATTTTATATTGCAGTCTTGAAGACTTAAAAAATTAATAATTAAAAGCGTTTGAAGTTGAAAATTATTAATATAAAACATTTTTATTCCACTATAAATGCAAATTAATTAATTATTTCTAAATTAAATTGTACTTTGAGACTTGAAAAGTGAACAATAAGACGAATTTTCAACAAAACAGTTGAATTTTGCACCAAATAGTTGCATTTTAACGAAAATAATTAAATTTGTTAGATTTTCTTATAGGATTCTATTAATTTGTTTAAAATTTAAGTGCCATAAATAATCAAATATATAAAAATTTTGATATTGTATAGACTAGAGTAAAGAATAACATTTTAAATAAACAGTGACATTCAATTTTCATACTTTGAAAATATTAGGTTAGAAAGCTGGAAAATTTTCTTACAATATCAAGATAATTTTCCATTCCACTATGAGTTTTTTACTAGAGAAGACGAATTTTTCACCAAATATACGTTTCAACCAAAAATAATAATTTTTTGCTACAAATAACGAGTTTTCAACAAACTAAATGAATTTTTAACCAAATTGTTAAATTTTCATTAAAGAGAATTAATTTTCCATCAAAAAATTTAAGAAAGAGTTCAATTTTGTACCAAATAGTTGAATTTTTTACTCAGAAAGATGAATTCTTAACCAAATATTTGAATTTTTAACCAAAACATTTATTTTCTGCCCAAAAAAAAAAGAATTTTCAACAAAATACATGAATTTTCAATCAAATAGTTAAATTTTCTACCAAATTGTTAAATTTTCGAGCCAAAAGTACAATTTTTCTACAAAACAGTTGCATTTTCAACTAAAAAAGATTAATTTTTAACCAAGCATTTGAATTTTCAACCAAAAAATTTTTTAAAAAAGAATTGAATTTTTTACCAAATAGTTGAATTTTCTACCGAAGTGTTCAATTTTTAAGCCAAAAAGACGAATTTTGCTACAAAACAGTTGAATTTCTAACCAGAGAATATGAATTTTCAACAAAAAAGTTCATTTTCAACCAATCAGTTGAATTTCCAACAAAATATTTCAATTTTCAGTTTAAAAAATTAATTATTAATAAGGAAAAAGATTTGTATTTAAAATAGAAAAAAAGTTGGATTTTATAAGAAAAGACGAATTTTCAAGAAAATAGTAAAATTTTCAACTCAATTATTGTTGAATTTTCAAGCGCAAAATATAAATTTTCCATAAAACACTTGAATTTTCGATAAAAAAGTTACTTTTCAACCTACACAGCAGATTGATTTTTAATCAGATAGTTGCTTTTTTATTCAAAAAAGGTGGAATTTCTACAGAAAAAGATGAATTTTTAAACCGGAAAGACAAATATTGATATATATATAGTTGAATTATCAACCCAAAACGATTTTTCAATCAATAGAAGTAACACAAATTTCAATCAAATTGTTGTATTTTGAAGACAAATAGAAGAATTTTATACAAACCATTTGAATTTTTAATCCACAAAAATATGAATTCTCACCGAAAAATCTAATAGTTGATACTTGAACCGAAAAAATATTTTTAATTTAAATCAGAAAAAATTGAATTATCAAAAAATATGAATTTTCAACAAAACAGTTGCAACAATTCATCTCTCGTTAATCATTTTTTCTTCTTTCATTGCAAATTAATTTTTTTAACTGAAAATTTAACTATGTAGTCCATTTTTGGTTTAAACTATATCTTTTGTAGTTGAAAATTCAACTATTTGGTTGAAAATGTATGTTTTTTGTTAAAAATTTATCTTTTTGGTAGAAAATCGATTTTCTTGGTTAAAAATGAAACTGATTAATTGAAAGTTGAACTACTTTATTGAAAATTCATTTTTTTTTATTGAAGATTCGTAATTTTTGTTGAAAATTCATCTCTTTGGTTGCAAATTTAACTACTTCGTTGAAAACTCGTTATTTTTGATAGAAATAAATTTTTTCACCTGAAAATTTGCTATATGGTTGAAAAATCAACAGTTTGGTTGAAAATTTAATTATTTAGATAACAATGTCATTATTTTGTTGAGAATACATAAATTTTTTTAAAAAGTCATGCTTGAAAAGTGAACAATAATTGACCTGACAAACTTTAAAAATTTACAGATTTTAACCTTAAAAATTAAACTGTTTCTATTCAAAAGCCTCAGTCGTTGAAGAAGTGCAAACGACCGATTGAAACTTTATAAATTATTTTAAATTTAAAAATAACTTCCTAACGATAGACTCATAATAAAAGGCTTTTATTGAATTCAAAATATTCTTCCAGTCTAAAGTATTACATTTTTAACCCATTCAATTGAACATTTTTTAAACTGAGAAATGTATTTTAAATTATCTTTTGATACTAAATATAAACACGAACCGTAAGCGGATTCTGACGAATCACTGAATGCATGAAGATCAATCAAAATAGAAGCCTTGCCCAATGCATGTCTATCTATTTGTATTTGGTCGATTTTTGGAAGTTCAGAAGCGAAATTATTCCACCCTTTTTCAAGATTTACTGGGAGTGGAGTATCCCATTCGAGTTTCTCCTTCCAAAGTTCTTGAAGAAATATTTTTGCCTTGACAGTTATGGGATTTATCAGACCTAAGGGATCGAATATTTTTGACACAGTTGATAAAACAAAGCGTTTTGTTATTTTCTGAGATTCGCTCACACTTAGTGAATAGTGGAACGGGTCTGATTCTGAATTCCAAAGAAGTCCCAGCGTGGGTTTGATTTCTTTGTGGTCCCTGATAGTTTTCTCTACAAACGTAGGCTGCATCAGATTCCTAATTGATGGTCCATTTGTACCCCATTTGTGTAGCTGCATCCCTGCCGAATCTAAAAAAGGGGTTATTTCATTTTTTAATTTGATAAGATCAGGTATCGTATTTGCGCCAGTTAATAAGTCATCTACGTAGAAGTCATGTATGATAGCCTTAGCTGCCTCGAGATGACTATCTTGATGATCATGACCAATTTTCTGTAAACATCCTGTGGCTAAAAAGGATGATGAGACCATGCCTTAGGCCACAGTATTTAACTGGGAAGTCTTTAATGGTGACGAAGGACTTTCACGCCATATAATACATTGAAGTGGTCTTTGTTCCTCCTGGATGAGAATTTGTCTATACATTTTGGATATGTCTGCATTTAACACGTAAATGTGCTGTTTGTACCTTAGTACCACCAAAAATAAACTATCTTGTACAGTGGGACCCACCATTTGAATGTCGTTAATTGATACACCCGATTTTGATTTGAATGAACCATCAAACACCACTCGTACTCTTGTAGTGCTGCTTGAATCTTTAACTACAACGTGGTATGGTAAATAGTTAATAACTTTGGAATGATCCATTGACTCTGGTACTATTCCGGTCATGTGCCCTCGAGAAGCATAGTCTTTCATAAAGGTTATGTATTGATCAAGCAGAGCGGAGTCCTTAGCTAACTTACGTTCCAAATTGTAGAATCTTTTGACTGCTGCTCGTTTTGATTCTTCTAAAGCGTCCGGATTGTCCTTGAGTGGTAATGATACTACGAATCTACCCGACTCATTTCGAGTAGTAGTTTTTTCAAAAATCTTTTCGCATGCTATTTCTTCTCTGGAATAATTCTCAGTTGGTTGAAGCATCTCTTCAATTTTCCAAAATGCTTCAACTTGTTTGTGTAGTTTTTCGTTGATGGTTAAATTGCAAATTGTCAACTGCTGCGTTGATTTTGGAGTCTGCAAGTCTCCTGCAACTATACATCCTAGAACTCTTCGATTTAATATAGTTTCGTCCGCGAGCGAGTTAAATTTGACCTTGAGCTAGTAACTCCCAAACAATCCCTGCGCCAAGAATCAACTCCACAGGAGCTCTCACGTCAAATTTCGGATCGGCCAGTATCAAGTTTTCTGGTATTTTCAAACTTTCTCGATCAATTGGCTTAGTTGGAAGCCAAGCTGTAGCTTCTTCTACTATCAGGCAATTTAAAGTAACCTTAAAGTTGTTGATACGCGAACCTACTGTGATTGTTGTTCCACCCGAAGAGAAAGAGTTTGCATTGTTCACGCCTCCAATTTTAATGTCCATAGGCCAGACTGGCAATTGTAATTTTTGACGAAGATTGCGAGTGATAATGTTTGACTGTGAGCAACAGTCCAGTACTGCCCTACATAAATGCGGTTTGTTGTCGTGATCATAAACATAGACCAAAGCAGTTGAAAGTCGTCATCAGTTAAGTTTGGTGAAGCGTTTACAATGACCGTGGTTGAATCTTTTTGATTGACTGCTGAATCTTTAGAATCACGTTTCTCAGGGGTTTGGGAATGACTTTTATGAATTAATATGTTGTACCTTTTACCGCATACTCTGGGTCCACGAGACCTGCATTCTTTAGTTTGGTGATCGGTTCGAAGACAGTTGTAATAACACTATATTTTATCAACTTTTTCAAGACGTGATGTAACGTCCATATTTAAAAATGATTCGCAATTGTAAATACTGTGAGAATGTTGACAAATTGAACACGAGTAATTCGCGGTAGCTGCGTAACTGTTTGTTGTATTTATATTTTTCGATGAACGAGATTGAGCTGATGAACTGAGTTGATTGTTAGTATTTGGGGGTTTCGAATACGTAGAAAATTATTTAAGTGGCGCAATAGCTTCTAAAACATGACATGCACTTGTAATAAAAGTCGAGATATCTTTTAAGGTCGGCATTTCTATTTTGGAGACCTTTTCTTCTCATTCTTTCTTCGTATTTTGATCAAATTTGGACGATAGTAAATAGATGATTAATGTGTCCCAATGATCAGTAGGCTGATTAAGACTCGCTAGCGCACGCAAGTGACTTGACGCCTCATCTAATAATTCGTGTAAGCTCTGAGAATTGTCTTTCGTAATGTTCTTCAGTTCGAATAACGCTCTTACATGATTGTGAATTACTGATTTTTTGTTATCAAAACGTTCTTCGAGTTTCTTCCAAGCACTCGCGTAGTCATCCGCAGTTGTGTCTATTGAATGGATAACCCTAGCAGCTTCACCTTTCAGAGACGCTTTAAGACAGTGCAATCGTTGAATATCATCTAAATTAGTATTATTGTGAATTAAAGATCTGAAAGTGTCATGAAATTGAAGCAACTTGTCGTAATCAACATAAAAGGTGGGTAATATTATTGTTGGTAATTTTACTCCAACTTGCGCTTGATTGATGGAAATGACAGAATTGGTAGGATTATGAATTGAAGCGGGTGTATTTGAATTTTCGGCAGCCTCTAACATTTTTCGGGCTTCACTACCTAAGCTATAGTACAAATCTTCAAAGGCAGTTCGTTCTGCCAGTTCATTTTCGTATTCTGAGTCATCTAAATCTAATTTCTCGAATTGTTCTTGTATGAGCTGAAAATTGTGCAATAGTTCACTAAGCTTGTCAAGCCGTAATTTTATTTCTGCTAGATTAGGATTTTCCGCATTCAAAAGGACATTGAATTTTGTTAATTGACCTTTGAGATAACCTTGTTTTTTTGTTAAATTTACGGTCGACATTTTGGATGGATTTAGTTTTTACTTTCAACAAATAGGTATGCTAGAATCGAAAGCGAATTGGATTTAAAATAATTGTTTAAAATGTATGATTACATAGTAATCGATGAATTTTGTTACCAAATTCTGTCGAAACAATAATACTCCAATCCTGCGTGGATACTGATGTCAATTCTTGATGCTGATTCGAATGCTCCAGCGCCCTTGTAGGTTATATTGATCAAGGCTTGGTTGCTGGAAGTCGTCGATTTCATCCATCAATAAGCTGCTTGGCTCTCAAGGAACTGACTCGAGTTTTCATACTTAGCGTTTGAGACTGATTGTCGTATATTTTTCAAAATATAATTAACTGTTTTTCACTTGACTGTAGAGATCGTTTGAATGCACGTATATTCTGAATGTTTATGTTTGTGTGGTACGAACTGTAACACACACGATGCTGTGTTGGTATAAATGTACTGTGTAACTGTCTATAACTTGAAAACGCGCACTAGTTCGATCACACAACCGATATTTGGACTGTTTATTGTAAATGCTTATAAGTACAAACGATTATGTTCGTGGATTATTTCAAGCTTTTGCTGTACTGGGTAAAACTTGAAACTTGTGTTTTTCACGAATTTTGTTCATGCCTCGTGCGTAGCGTCGTTTTTTCCTAAACTGTATTTCCGGAAAAATCCGGCTCGTAAGGACCAATGTTCAATCGTGAATGTCTCTTTTAATGTAAAGTAGAAAACTACAAGGGTGCAACACTGAATGTTCGTTAAATAATGTATAAATGCTAATTGTGATACTGTAATACATACTCGTGTATTTTTAAGAAGGCAAGATGAATAAAATCCTAACACTACAATAATAATAATAATACAAAAGCCTATAGTGGCGGATTAATACTTTCGCCTGTCTACAGGTCTGGCTACAGGCCCAAACCTGTAGCCAAGCGTTCATTGAAGACCGAGTAATAAAACTTTCCTTTTACGTTCTATAGTTTCAAATATCTGAACTATTTTAAGAAACACATTTTTTACAAAAGACATTTTCATTCATATTATTTTTCATATATTAAGATTAGGATTATGTTATGCAAATAATCACTGTCTGACATTTTTTCTCGCCTTTAAATAATTTTAGGTGATTCTTGTAGGATTATTGGCAAAAAAAAAACGCTTTTTAGCAAATTAGTTCAACTTTTAATCAAGTAGTTAAATTTTCAACCAAAGAGATGAATTTTGAGCTCAAATTATGAATTTTCAACCCAAGAAGTGAATTTTCAACAAAGCAGTTGAACTCTTAATCAATAGTTAATATTAAAACTAAAAAATGTTTCAATTTTGAGTAGATGTATAGGGGGGTTTCTGGATCAATTAGTATTAGTGCGTGTCTGTGTGAGGTAAGCCTGTGTGCGTGTGCCTGTGTCAGGTTGACATCGAGACCGTTCTAGAACATTCCTTGATGGCGTCACAGACAATATTGCGCAATTGTGCCAGCTAAATTCATGTAATAACAGGTTCAAGGTTATTTCTTATCTCAAGCATTTTTCGCGTAAATACTTTCAAGGTTATATTTTGCTTTGTCCTGCCAATTTCTACTGCGTAATATAGTTATTACAAGAAAAACAAGGATGATTTATCGCGCTTCTAACTCAAAAAGTAAGACGGAGTCTGGATACGCGTTACAAGATGGGTTCTAAGCCACGTTTTCTAAGCCACTTTTACAAGACGCGTTCTAAGTCGCGGATTCTAAGCCACGGTTTCTAAGCCACTTTTACAAGACGGGTTCTAAGCCACTTTTACAAGACGGACTCTGTATATGTATTCTCGGAGGGTCCCGATGATGTCATAGAATAATATTGCACAATTCTGAATTCATGCAACAACAGGTTCAAGGTTATTTCTTATCTCAAGCATTTTTCGCGTAAATACTTTGAAGGTTATACTTCGCGTTGCACAAAAAAAATTATATCCTAAACGTCTCGATTATAATGTAGAATCTTCTAGAATTTTTAAAGATAAAGAGGAAGATAGAATTAAAATTAAAATAAAAAAATATTTGAATAATATAGTTAAGAGATGGTCTAATGGAATAAAGCATTTCTTATGGTAGGTCATATGTTAAGGATTCTTATCGCTTCATTCTGGCATCGAGTAGCGAGCAAGGACTAGAGAGATAACGTCCAGACTTGTTTCAGACGTTTTGATTTCAGAAGCAGCATTCATGCATCGACAGTCTCAAGCTGCACACATCTCATTAGACTCTGCTTTCGTTCTCTAGAAATCAGTTCTTTTTACTGCTCGCAAAAGTGCGCTTTCTTAGTCGACCCACACAGTTTGATAATCATTCTTTTGCCATATGCTAGGTCCCGTCAACCTCTCGACGTGTTACATGAAATAATATACTACAAACAATTTCGAGACCCAAGAGAGAGAGATAATACAGCGTGCTTTTATTCCAGGCTTTTTCACACGTGCTTCCACTTATTTATATTAAGAGTGCACTGTCCAACACTTATCGCTCCTTAACGATACTTGATGTGAGGTCGCATGCCTTTTTTATTCACAGATATATGCCGAATCCTGAGCATATGACCTACCATAAGAAATGTTTTATTTCTTTAGATACTCTCTTACCTATATTATTCGTTTGGCTTGAAATATTTTTTTTTATTTTCCGCTTTATCCTTGAGTTTTGTAAATAACCTTGAACTTGTTTACAAAAAAAAAATGGCTCAGTATAATTTGAAGGTGTCATCATCAGGAACATTCTAGAAACTAAGCACATAGCTCCTTTCATAGACGCTTACCCCCTCTACCAAAATTTCTGGAGACTTTTGCGAAATGTTGCCAGGTATTGCATCATATGATGCAACAAAGTTCTGGAAGATTCTACATTATAATGGACACGTTTGGAATATAATTTTTTGCAACGCAAAATGTAATGCGTCATTAGAATAACCTTGAACTTGTTTACGAACATTCTTTCCAGAAATTGTGCAGTAAAAGTTGATGATGTTATTTAGAATGTTCTAGAAACTAAGCATTACAGCTATAGAATATCGGTAAGGTAGGTTTTTATGGTCTCTGATAGTAATATATCTACCTCTTTATTTCAAAGCTCTAAAACGATTCAACACTGTAGAAAAAAAAAGTTGACCGCTGAATTAAATTAGTTAGCTGGAAAGCAATAAAAAATCATCCTCGATTTCTATAAAACTATATTATACAGTAGCCTTAGTGGATGAGTGAAAATTTCCAAATATTTTATTAAATTAATTTCATATTTTTCAAATTTCATTTTAAATCTTTAACGTGTAATATGCAAAACTGGCCTTTCGAAATCAGAGATAAAAAACGAGCATATATCTGTGAATAAAAAAGATATGTGATTTCATATCAAATGAACAAAATACATGCATATCCAGACTCCGTCTTGTAAAATGGCTTAAAAGTGAGATCCAGAGTCCGTCTTATAATGCATATCCAGACTCCGTAATACTTTTTGGTCCAGAGCTTTAGTGGATGATTGAAAATTTTAAAATATTTGTTTTGTATTTAGCTTATTTTTTTATAAATTTAAATCTTTAACACGTAATAGGCAAAATTGCCTTTTCTAAATAAGAGATGAAAAAGATGCTGAAAAATGAGCATATATCTGTGAATAAAAAAGGCATGTGACCTCATATCAAGTATCGTTAAGGAGCGATAAGTGTTGGACAGTGCACTCTTAATATAAATAAGTTGAAGCACGTGTGAAAAAGCCTGGAATAAAAAACACGCTGTATTATCTCTCTTGGGATTCGAAATTGTTTGTAGTATGTTATTTCATGTAACACGTCGAGAGGTTGACGGGACATAGCATATGGCAAAAGAATGATTATCAAACTGTGTGGGTCGACTAGGAAAGCGAACTTTTGCGAGCAGTAAAAAGAACTGATTTCTAGAGAACGAAAGCAGAGTCTAATGAAATGTGTGCAGCTTGAGACTGTCGATGCATGAATGCTGCTTCTGAAATGAAAACGTCTAAAACAAGTCTGGACGTTATCTCTCTAGTCCTTGCTCGCTACTCAATGCCAGAATGAAGCGATAAGAATCCTTAACATATGACCTACCATAAGAAATGCTTTATTACATTAGACCATCTCTTAACTATATTATTCAAATATTTTTTTATTTTAATTTTAATTCTATCTTCCTCTTTATCTTTAAAAATTCTAGAAGATTCTACATTATAATCGAGACGTTTGGGATATAATTTTTTTTGCAACGCAAAATATAACCTTGAAAGTATTAACGCGAAAAATGCTTGAGATAAAAAATAACCTTGAACCTGTTGTTGCATGAATTCAGAATTGTGCAATATTATTCTATGACATCATCAGGACCCTCCGAGAATACATATCCAGAGTTCGTCTTGTAAAAGTGGCTTAGAACCCGTCTTGTAAAAGTGGCTTAGAACCCGTGGCTCAGAACCCGTCTTGTAAAAGTGGCTTAGAAACCGTGGCTTAGAACCAGCGGCTTAGAGCGCGTCTTGTAAAAATGGCTTAGAAACCGTGGCTTAGAACCCGTCTTGTAACGCGTATCCAGAATCCGTCTTACTTTTTGAGTAAGAAACGCGATAAATCATCCTTGTCTTTCTTGTAATAACTATATTACGCAGTAGAAATTGGCAGGACAAAGCAAAATATAACCTTGAAAGTATTTACGCGAAAAATGCTTGAGATAAGAAATAAACTTGAACCTGGTGTTACATGAATTTAGCTGGCACAATTGCGCAATATTATCTGTGACGTCATCAAAGAATATTCTAGAACGGTCTCGATGTCAACCTCAGACAGACCCACGCACACAGACTTACCTCACACAGACACGCACTAATACTAATTGATCCAGAAACCCCCCTATACATCTACTCAACATTGAAATATTTTTTAGTTTCACTATTGACTATTGTTTTTTTGTCAAGTGTTCATCTTTTTGGTTGCAAAATCATCTTCTAGATTAAGAGTTCAACTGCTTTGTTGAAAATTCACTTGTTGGGTTGAAAATTCCTAATTTGAGCTCAAAATTAATCTCTTTGGTTGAAAATTCAACTACTTGATTAAAAGTCGAACTAATTTGCTAAAAAGCATTTTTTTTTTTGGTAACAAAATTTTTTATTTTTTTATTTGAAAATTACACTCTGCAACATTATTCTTGTCCTTCAAATAAGTCCAGGCCAATAATCCTACAAGAATCACCTAAAATTATTTAAAGGCGAGAAAAAATTTCAGACAGTGATTATTTGCATAACATAATCCTAATCTTAATATATGAAAAATAATATGAATTAAAATGTCTTTTGTAAAAAATTTGTTTCTTAAAATAGTTCAGATATTTGAAACTATAGAATGTAAAAGGAAAGTTTTATTACTCGGTCTTCAATGAACGCTTGGCTACAGGTTTGGGCCTGTAGCTGTAGCAGGGGGCTTTATGGCCGAGTCTGCATCTGGAAGCCCTAAGCCTCTAATAATAAGCCACTTTGAGTTCTATTTAGCTGCCATAAATTCTTTAGGTTCAGAGAAAAGCTGCTGTTGGACTGAAATTTGTTATTTTCACTCATTTTTGTAATTACTTCGAAACTGTGAATTAAAAAATAATAAACATTTTTTTTCATATATCTGTTCTCGATATCCTCAAAAACGCTTCTTGAAAATTTCAAGTTAAAAAATCATACCAATGGCTCGCTACGAGTCTACAAATATTGCAATTTTTATGGAAATTTCAAGATGTCTCAAATTTTTTTATAACTTTGTTGATGTATGAAAATTTGACAAAATGCATCTTTACTGAGAAGAGAATAAGTTCATAAAAGGGTAAATAAATTGACTTGTAATTTCTTGAACAAAATCAAGGAAGTAAAAAAAGTATACGTTTTACGTGTTAAACTCCATAAAGACACAAAAATTGCTTCACAAGGTACTAAAAATCATTTAATTCCAAAATAAAAGAATACGCATTTATTTGTTTCTACGAGAGAACAATTTGGCGTCGACGCGGGTAGAAAATTCCAAAATGTGTATTTTTGGGCCACCCTAATGTGCACGTATGCCTTGTCCTGCGGGTATCCCATGTTCCCGACCACGTTGTGGAACCAACTGACCGGTTTCCATAAATCACCGATACAAGTGAATGAAGACTCACCAATTTGGGTGATTTTCGGGATTGAGGTACCGTTGAGCATACACTCGAGCTGTTTTGCTCCATTACTCAGACACTCCCCGTAAATAAGGTGCATTTCGGCATACTCCTGATTGGTGTAAGCGGTCATTAGTAAGTGATAGAGGAATGCAAAGGCGCTATTGTAAAAGAACGGCAAAAAAAACAGAAAATAACACGAACGAAAACAACAAAACAAATTGAAATAAAGAAAACTATAATAAACATGAACACGAACACAAACTGGAATTCCAAAATTTTATTTCAGAGAGCGCAAAAAAATCTAATATATCTGACAGATTGGAAACTTCCTATTTTTTATGTGGATGAAAAACAAAAAAAATAGCGGCATATCAATATTTTTTTAAAGAAAAAAAAAACATTTGAGAGTGTTGAAGTTAGTTTGTATTTCTTTTGGATAGATATTATTATGAACTAAACTTATTCTTCTAGATATTTACATATTAAAGAAAAAATTAAATAAATACACTCATGGGATCATTTTTCTGACTGAAAATTTAAAAAAGAGCTTAAAAAAAATAAACTAGTTCATTTGTCTGGAACCTTAAATTAAATTGTTTAAATAAGAAAATTCAATTTATTAATATAAAGTCATTTGGTGAAAATCCTTTAATTAATACGTAAAATTGTACACTTTTCGGATTCAACATACCTGGATCCTAAGGGTTTGAGAAATTTTAAGTTTGATGAGCAGAAAGTGTCAAACAATTCCAGTGTCAAAATACTTTCATTTACCTTGTCAGATAATCAGATTTTGAAATAACACTTTCCCACTAGAAGATGTAAATAAATAAACAAAAAGTTCATGTATAAATTATGAACTTCACTTACTCCTGACCTATTTAATTCCTTGCGATTAACCGAAGTATTTTACAAACACATACAAAATTTAAGTAGCTACATTCGCGCGCAAGTTTTAGCGGGCCTAGGGCGCGCGACTGTTGATTCTAGCGCTTCGTGCTCGATAATGTATTTACCTCACGTTACGCGCTCGGTCTTTGTATTTCCCCCGCATTTGTGCACAGACTTTTTAAAATTAAAGGTCGAAGCATCGACAACTGTAATTTGGCAATTGTAAATTCTCTTTTGCTAAAGCTCCTTCAGCTTTAGCATTTAATTTTTTATTTAATTTTTTACGAATAAAACAAAAACTATGCATCCTATCCAAAAATGATTCATTGCAAATTTGTAGCACCTTCTCGGGTAAACGAGTTTTGTCTTATTATTTTTTTTTTTCGTAGCTTGTGCCGTTTGTCCAAAAATTTCATTTTTTCATTTTTAATTTTGTTTTTTTACGAATGAAACAAAAACTATGTGTCCTGTAAAAAACTGATCAATAACAAATTTGCAGATCTTATTGGGTGCATAATTTTTGTTAATTCATCTTTTTTTGTATCTTGCATAGTTTGACGGCAAAATTGAATTTTTGATTTCTCAAAAAGCAACGTTTTTGTTCTTCTGACTTTTTTCATATCGTGCGTTGTTTGGCTTATAATATTCATTTCCGTTTGTTTTTTCGGATTTTTAAAATGCTATAACTCTGTTAATTTTCTTTTTATCGAAAAAAGTCGTAAAAATAAATTGTTCGACTTTTCTAGTACTATGAATAGCCGCACATACAATTTTTAAATCTTAAAAAAAATGGTTTCAAAAATTATCAAAATGCTTCAACTTTTAGAATTTTTATCCAAAATAGCTGGCTAATGAAGTTGACCTTCACTTTCTGACATTAAAAGAATGTACCAAAGGTCAATCTAATAAATTAGAAAGTTATCGTGCTCACAGACAGACAGACATACAAAAACGCATACATATTACATACAGATAGACATACAGACATACAGACACATTCGTAAAAACCTGTTTTTCGGTTTCAGAGCGTCTCTAAACGTGGACATTGCCAAAAAAAGGGGGGGCGGTCAAATTTTACACAAATCCAATACCTCCTCTGATGAGAATGTAAAAAAACTGCCTACATATCGAGAGAATTCTTCGGAATACAAAATACTTGAAGGAATTTAAAATAATTGAACCTGTATTCTAAAGATTTCAAGAAAGTTAATATATTAAAAATATATTAAGTTATGTCCTAAATATTTTAAGAGAAGTCTTTAAAATCTTTAAAAGAAGTAAAAAATTCAGAAAATCCTAAAAACTTCAAAAGAATTCAAGTGATTTGAAGACAATTCAAAGATTTATAAAGAATTCTGCCGTATTAAAAAAACGTTTGCATCCTAATTCAGTAGCAGTTCACCCATCGAACAAAGTTGATGAATTTGGAAATATTTAAGAAGAATTCCATTTTTTCTAAAGAATTCAGAGAATTCACAATAATTCAACGTAAATTCTAAAGATATTAAGAAAACTAAAATTTTTTTTTAAAAATTCAAAAGATTTTGATAGAGTTCAATGATTTCTACAGAATTCTGCAAAATTAAGAAAAAACGAGTGTATCCTAATCGAAGGGTGGCACGGCATAAGGGAGTAACCCACATTTTTCCAATTTTCCAGGAGAGATAAAAAACGTTCTCTAAAATCTAATTTTGAATTTGAAAAAAGTCTACTGCAGGGATATTTTAGTGTTAAACAAAGTCCAGAAAAAATTGATTAGAAAAAGTCAACCAGTTTCAAGGAATTAAACGAGATAGAATGCAGTATCAGATCTGGACGCGCGTTTTTAGTACTTTGGATGTTGAAAAAAATCGTTTTTTGGAATAAATGAAAAACTATTTGGTAAATTATAAGTTTCTGAAAAGAGAGGAAAAAATTTATTTGAAAACGTCATCCGGTTTTCTGAAAATGAAGTTCAAACATTTTTTTTGTGAATACAAATTTTGTAAAATTTCATTTTTTTCAATTACACTCCTAAAAAACACTGTTTTATGTATTTTATTTTTTTAAATACTTTAAGCACTTCTAATTAGTACATTTTAATAATATGTAAGTAGTTGTGCTCCCTGGGGCATTAAGGGCAGCATTTCCGTCAGATCTTTTTATTTCTCCTTGCTTAGTCCTGACCCTGTGAAAGTTTTTGTGAACTGGAGGTTGGCAAAGTAGTCGAAAAAAGTTCGAAGATGCAAATTATAAAAAAATACTTTCGTGAGGATGTGTATTTGAATTATTCAGAATTTTCTACCTAATAATCTCATTTACGAAAAAATGTGGGTTAATCGCTTATGCGGTGTCCCCCTTCAATTCAGTAGTAGTTCAATGGCGACCAAAGTTGATTGATTTGGAAATAGTGGAAAATAATTTCATGTTTTTAGAAGAAATCGGAAAATAAATCAAGTTATATCCTGAATTATTCAAGAGAATTCAAAGATCTTTAAAAGAACTCAAAAGATTACAAATGAATTCTAAGAAATCGAGAGAATTCTGCAGAATTCAAAAGACTTGAAGGAATTTACAACAATTCAACGTGAATTCTAAAGATTTTAAGGAAATTCAAAAAAGTTTTGAGATGTTTCAACTGATTTCAAAGAATTCTACAGAATTCTTCAGAATTAAAAAAACGTTTAAATCCTCATTCATGAGTAGTTAACCCGTTGACCAAAGGTGATGACTTTGAAAATAGTTGAAAATAATTCTTTGCTTTCAGAAGAATTCAGAGACGAATTATCCAGGCTCACTAAAATTGTTTGTGCTACGCTCACCCGGTGAACCCAGCCTACATTTTCATTTTTTCCAAGCAACGCCATACCAACAGCCATACCACGCTGAAAAAACCAGTTCTCGTCAGATCACTGAAGTTAAGCAGCGTTGGGCGCGGTTAGCACTTGGATGGGTGACCATTCGAGAAAACTGAGTGCTGTTGGCACATCGTGGGTGTGGTGAGCCCACACTTGTAGTTATTTACTACAAGTTATCAACCTAGAAACACTACCCGAATCGGGTAGTGTCACGCCTACCCCGAAAGGGAAATGGCTTAATGGTATACAACGAATTTTGGTGAGGCACTATATCCTACTATATACACTATATACATATATACCTTGTATATATGTATGTATGTATGTATGTATGTATGTGTGCATGTATGGATTTACGTGTGTATGTATGTATTTATGGATTAGTGTATATTTATTGCCTCTAAGAATACAAGATTCTGTGGCCAGGGGTGGCCACTATTACAAAATCCAGTAAAATGAAAGTAAATAACAAAATGAAAAAAAAAAAATAATATCGTATGTACAATGGGTTATTAAATCATATAGGACGAGTTCAGGCAGTGAACTATTCGAATAGAGACAAAGCTCTGATTCCTAAACATGTACTTGTGAAGTTGTTTTGATCGAGCGAAGCATCCCAGGGTTTATATGTGACAGTAATAAGTGAAGATTGTTCTCGTTGATCATATCAATGTTACGCAAGTAATGATTTCTACAGGGCGAGTAGATTCATATTTAGAGGTCAACTTAATGATAAACTAGAAGGAAGTTCTTATTTGAGCGAAAATGCGCTTGAAAAAGGAAAGGAGCTTTAAGTAACAGATACTGCTGCACGGAGAAAAATGGCTAGTCAGCCTGAACATCTAGAGTGTCAGACTAACTATATTTAACCTTTAACTATGGGATAGCCCCCTAGATGATGTAACGTACCATCCGTGAAGTGTAAAAGTTTGACGGTTAGCTTCACTATCCCAGAGTGTGAAGTTTACGATCCTGGAGCTTGAACCTGTTTATCCCAGAGTAGTAAGGCATCACTTCGACCAGACACCCCTTCCACTACTCCTTACCCCCCTCACCGCACTATGGCGCCGACCCCCCTCGCCCGTAGGTAGTGTGTCTATGAAGAGTTGACGCCCTTCACTTTATATGCCCTTAATTATCTTGCTCTGATGGTTACGCACTTTCCCTTTCACCTGAGCTAGCCCACATAAAGCTAAAGAGTGGACCCAAAAAAATACATCACTTGCGTGTATGAAGAAAATTCGAGGCCTCGTGTGATGACTATACGCATGTTATGCCCTTCACGCTATATGACCTAAATTATCTTGCTCTAACGGAGGACACTTTCCCTCTCGCCTCGTCTAGATTATATATTGCTCAAGAGTGGACCCAAAAATAGAAAGATTAGAAATGGTTGGTTTAATGTGATTCTTTTTAGAATATTCTTCACAGTAAAAGTCATGTGGGTCAGCAATGCCTAACCGATATATATATATATATTTAAATATTTCCACCTATATACTAGAGGTGGAGATTTTTAAATAAAAGCATAACATTGTACATTTCAGTTTAGTCACATTTATTGATTAAAATAGTTTGGAAAGAAAAATAGAATACACATAATGATCAGTATATATAACATATAGTTGAAGTAGACGTGTGCAATGTAAAACATTTCCATAATGATACAAGATCGTTAGTTGAACTTGATTCTTGTTACTACATTTTTTCGTACAGTAGAAGTTACATGGGTCAATAATACACCACCAATCTCATGATAAATAATGTCAATATAATAGTCATTGAATTTCGACGATAAATGTTCATACATTAGATTCTTAAACTCGTCACACTTTTCGTGGTTCATTAACTCAAAAATAAGATTCTCAGATGGTTCGACTATCTTCATAGAAATACAATGTTCGGTTAATAATTCTACAATCCGTGACATACAATCCTCTACCAAAATACGTAAAGCTTGAAGCATTCCAAAATATTCATTCGCACACAACATAATATTTTTCAAATCAATATAGCTAGCTTTTTTCATAGCCACTGCAGGTACAAAAACTTGTTGTTTCTTGTTTTTACAAGAATTTTCACCATCCTCACAATCACCCTCGGGAGCAGGTGTTTTGTCAAAAAGAATAGTCTTTTCACCAAAGGACGTCGTGAACTTCACTATGTAGTCATTAATCTCGAGTGGTTCCAGCTCTGACATTGAATAGCCCCCAGATTCAAAGTAGGTACTTATGAATTTAAATTTTTGCTGGAATTTGGACCATGTTGCCGCACCAAATGTGATTACTTATAGCTTGTTAGACACAATTTTTACAATAGGTTGAAAACTCCCATCTGACTGCACTTCCAGACCAACAATAGCGTTTTTACTGCATGAGTTATTGAGTGAATACAGTGTGGTTAAAATGAGATGTTTGTTTGTCTTGCGTGATGCATCCACTTCCGTCATATGAACTCTTTTTTATTACCAGTAGTAGAATTAGTAACAGTGAAAGAGGAAATTTTAGCTCCTTTTTCAACACCAGTAATAGTTTGTGACATTGTAGGTACTGCTTCAAAGATACAGAGAAACTGATTCTTAACGGACTACTCAGAGATCTTAAGTACAAGGTAATAGAGACACTTTCATAACGAAAACCAAATCATGAATAATGACACAGTGGGTGAAGAAGAAGGCTATTCACAGATTTCAAGGTCTAAAGATCAGTCGAAAAGTTTTTCAAATAGAAAATCCGTGGAGGCGTTGTGGTAATGGGCCCCATTCCAGAATGGACATTAGATTTGAGGATATGCCGTTACCCATGAGTTTGAAAGGGAAAGGTCTTTTTGGTAGAAGCGTTGGAATGATATAGGAAAAGTGAAAGGGTCATAGGTAATAGTGTTCTTCCATGACATTTTTCCAAAGGTTTCATATTCTGTGGAACGTCAGTCTTAGCTATATGCTCTAACGTGAAGCACGGTCGATGGTAATTAGTTTTCACAGTGTATTTTGTACAATTTTTGAGTGTGATAAATTGAACTATGTTCTGTGAGGAGTTTATCAGTGTTTTCACAGTGTATTTTGTACAATTGTTGAGTGTGGTAAATTGAACAGTGTTCTGTGAGGAGTTTATCAGTGTAGCTCAAAGTTATCAGTTCAAGTGAACAATAAGCCCGATAATGTCGATGGATAACAAAGCTAACCAGAAAGCAATTACTCATCAGAGGGAGGATGACAGACTGTTTCTTATTGCCATGTTAGAAGGATACATCAGCCAATGTGATTCACTGGGGCGACTTGATGACGTTGTGCAAACAGCCATACAAAGGAAGGACGATATATCTTTGTTTATGGTATTAAGGAAATATTTGAAAATGCAGAGAGAGACGAACTCTGCAATAAATAATATACAAGCCATCATTGGTAAGTAAAACTCTTCTTAATTTTCATTTATAAAATTTTTATGAAAGTGAACATTTCAAAATAGTGTGCTGATTTTTTGCTTCTCTTTTTGTTAAAGCTGAAATTCAGAGCGTTAAATCCAGAAAATCTTTGGAAGCCGACGCTCTGCATTATCAACGAATTAGGAATCAGACGGAGGCAGATTCGAAAGAAAAACCCGCAGAATTAACTAAAAAGAGGGATCATTCTGATTCAATGGTGGAAGCGGGTTGCTCAAAGAAGCAAAAAAGCTCACAAGAGTTCATATTAGGTGAGGGATGTGTAGCACGGGATCGAAAAATAATAAAGTAATATAGATAGTAATATAGTAGTGGAAACTGATGACGACGAG
>CAKNYM010046695.1:39222-58185 GCA_932195095.1 Andricus curvator
TAAAAAACTTGTAAAAATGAATATCGATCAATTTTACCTTATTTTACGAAGCAATAGTAGTATGAAATATTTTCCCGAGAATACCGCTTCCAATTTCATAACACAACTGCCACATGAGATTCGTCTACAAGGACAGTGGGTCGTAGCACTCACAGAAATATAACTTCCTCGTACATTTCTTAATGTGAGACAAGATGATTCATTTGAAAATCGTATTGTCCTTATGAACAGTGGGACTGCAGGATATGAATATCCACAATATGATGGTAATAGTAAAAATAGAAAATCCATTGAGAAAGGTATCGACCTCCTTCACAAATATAATGTACCTATTAGTATGAGAATTGATGAAATGACTGCTGAAAATATGGGTGATAACTTAGAAGATGCAATAGATCTTATTGCTCTGAGAGAAAAGAAGAAGGATGAAGGAATGTCTCTTATGTGGAAAAAACCTCTTGTTAATTTCTTTCAAGCTGGTCTTTATGCAAATATTGTGTCTCTTTTAAATAATCTAAACAGTCTTCCAGAATTAAGTCAGCATATTAAATTTAAATATGAAAAATTCAAAAGTAGTTACGTAAGTATACAAAAAGATTGTGAAAAATTATGTCTGACTGATCACCATTTTTTGGTAATTAGTGATCAATTATCACGTATTCTGGGATTTGCTCCAGACAATCTAATTCCAATTCAAACTAAAGACTACATTGCTAGACACCCACCTAGTCTATCAAGTGCTCTTCCGGATAAATTACTTATTTACTGCAATATTTGTGAACCACGTGTTACGGGAGATGCAAAAGCACCACTTTTACGTACAGTTTCTTTAGATACAACAGATTACAATTTTGGTACAGCACAAGTCACACATTTTTCATCACCCAACTACATACCAGTTCTTAGCACAGGTTTTCCTATGATTGAAATTGATATAAGAGATCACATTGGTTTGCCAATACATTCGAGTACGGTACGCTGACAGCTACACTTCACTTTAAGCATATTGACTAGATAAGAGAAAAATAATGGCTGATTACATAGATTATTACTCCTCAAAAGTAGGTGGATGAGGTATACCACATATATACATTGGAGCTCCATATCAGAAGGGGCATGGAATTGGTAGCTTTCTCGGAGGTTTATTTCGACGTGTTCTCCCTTTCTTAACTAACGGTGCTCGAGTCATCGGAAAAGAAGCTCTTCGAACCGGTATGAATGTTATGAATGATATGGACAGTAAGATACCTCTCAAAATTTCGGTGAAGAATCGTTTTGGAGAATCTGGTCAAAATTTGAAATGTCGTGCAATGGACAAAATGGAACATATCATGAATGGTTTGGGTTATAAACATAGAAGGAAGAAGCAAGTGGTTCAGTCTATTTCTAATCGTGGTACACTTCACGTCGTGAAAGCAAATAGAGTGAAAAAGAGAAAAAAAGCTCAGGTAGAAAAATCAAAAAGCGTGTTACGATAAAGAGAAAAAAGGCTACTAAAAATAATAAAAATACAAAAACTAGTAATCGTACAATTAAAGATATTTTCGGAAATAAATAAGAGTAATAATGTCGTTTCTTCATTCTCATTCCTGTGAGTGCTTGAAGTCAGAGCTAGATCTTTTCTCACTGCCTCCAACACAGACATCTATAGAAAGCTCGCAATGGGTTCATTATAAACCCGATTCTTCACTCACTGATGACGCCCCCATAGAGTTTGTTGTTCCTGGTCATGGTGATGAGTACCTTGACTTAGCACACACTATGCTCAGTCTTCGAGTGAAATTAGTAACTCCTGCAAGAGTAGCCGCAAATACAGTCCAGCTAGATGAAGTAGGGCCAGTAAACAATTTCATGCATTCGCTCTTCAATCAGGTGGACGTATATTTCAATCAAAAAGTAGTATCTCCTCCTAGTAATTCTTATGCATATCGAGCATACATCGAGACTTTACTTAACTACGGTCCAGCTGCCAAAGACAGTCATCTTACATCATCTCTGTGGTATAATGATACTGCTGGAAAAATGGATGATTTCGATGCTAATGAGGGTTTCAAATCTCGACAGAAATATTTCGGTGCTGATAAATCTATTGATCTTATAGGCCATTTACACTGTGACGTTTTTGATCAAGATAAATTCATTATCAATGGTGTGGAATTACGACTTCGACTAGTTCGCTCAAAGGACACTTTCTGTCTCATGGATGCTACAAACAGCTATCACGTGCATATTGAAGAGGCCTCGCTACTTGTTCGCAGAGCAAAAATTAATTCTGGCCTTCTTCTTGCACACGCTAAAGCTCTATCTCAGGGTACTGCAAAATATTCTATCACACGTGCCAACGGCCATACCACGCTGAAAAACCCAGTTCTCGTCAGATCACTGAAGTTAAGCAGCGTTGGACGCGGTTAGTACTTGGATGGGTGACCCTTCAAGAATACTGACATGAGTGCTGTTGGCACATCGTGGGTGTGGTGAGCCCACACTTGTAGTTATTTATAACTACAAGAAAAACCTAGAAACACTACCCGAATCGGGTAGTGTCACGCCTACCCTGAAAGGGAAATGGTTTAATGGTATATATACGTGTTGAAGTTAAAGCCTTAACGATACACTCGGGTGTACACGCTGAAACTCTTGACAATGTTATTCTTGGTCAATTACCAAAAAGAATAATAATAGGATTTGTGGAGAATACTGCATATAATGGTAATGGAAACAAAAACCCCTTAAATTTCCAAAATTTTTTAATCAATCATCTATCACTTTATCTCGATGGTACCCAGATACCTTCGAAACCTCTACAACCGACATTCAACACTAAAGGACTCTATATCGATGCGTATAACACATTATTTACTGGAAGTGGTATTCATTTTCTGAATGAGGGTAATAGTATTGGCCGACAGCAATATCCAAACGGTAATTGTTTATTTGCATTTGATCTTACACCTGATCTGTCCGCAAATTGCTATTCTCATTGGAATCTCGTAAAACATGGGAGTCTCAGAATTGAAGTACGATTTGAAGAGGCACTTGCTAACACAATTAATTGTCTAGTATACGCAGAGTATGATAATGTTTTGGAAATAGACTCGCCTAGACAAGTAATAGCAGATTTCAGTGCTTAGTTGAAGTGGTGGTACTTTCTATTTAGGGAAAAACCTCCTCATGGAATACCTCAGTCTCTACTTGTTTGTCGCGGTAGGAAACTCCAGTGCCATATAGCGTATTAAAAATAATCATGGTTGACTACGTGATTGATATACAAGGGTTTCGTGATGATTCTGGTCGTTTTATACCTAAAGCAGTAGCTTTAGTTACTCTAGATCGCCACTGTATAGCTCATTGGATTACCTCTCCACCTTATGCTTTTACCGATCTCACAAGCCCATCTCAAAGACAAAATAATTGGCTCAGTTGTAAACATCATGGAATTGAATGGTTTGAAGGGGATGTTTCAATGAATTTTCTTCATGCTAATCTTCGTGACGTTGCCCGAACTGCTAGACTAATATACACTCGAGGACATGAGAAGGCTCTTTTGCTGCAGGTTGGAGTTCTTGGATGAGTTTTGCTTTCATCATGGGGTAAAAAAAGACGCAAAATTCGTGTGTGCTCTTAATAATGTTCTGAGACTGAAGAAATGGATCGAGAAGGAACGACTAGATTGTGTGCTTTCGTACTCATACAATAAAACATCTGTCTACAGTACACATCCAGCCATATCATCTACAACCATAGGACATAACCTTTTATACACATCAGAAGATTTATGGGAGGATACTGTAGAATTGTCCACACAATCAAATCTGATATCTTCAAAGAAGTATTAACAGTCTCCAGATACTGCAAGTGCTCCGTCTCACAGAAGCAAGGACAGTAGGTGTATTTCCTGCCGATCAGATTCCCAAGCGGTGGACAAAACCAGCTACAATTGTTGCTAATACGGATGGACATAAACAGCCTGGTACCCATTGGGTCGCCATGTACGTCGGAAACAACGGACGAGCTACCTACTTTGACAGTTACGGGTTACCGTCTCTTGTACCTGAACATCTTCTTTGTTTACGGGAGAATTGTTCCTTCTACAGATGGAATACAACAAGACTAAAAAGTGCGACCTCGGATGTGTGTGGCCAATACTGTATTATGTTTTTTTCATTGCATGTGTCATAATTATTCTTTGTATGATTTTACGAATTTCTTTACGAATAATCTAGAAGAAAATGATAATATCGTCCGTAAATTGAACAAAAAACTGTTAAAGAGAAATAAATGGAAGAAAAACTCTTCTTCAATGAGAAACCGACGATCAAGTGGTGATAAATATTGTAAACAAAATAGTCCCCTTGTATCATGTACACAGACAGCATCAGCGAAATTAGCCACACTTTTCTTACTATAAAATATACGTCGAATGTTATGATTATTATGTGTATTCTATTTTTCTTCTCAAAATATTTCAATCAATAAATGTAACTAAATTAACATGTATAATGTTATGTTTTTATTTAAATGATCCTAACTCCTCTAGTGTATAAGTAGCATTTAAGTACAACACTGAATAGTTTAAAGTATATCTTTTCATCATAAAAAGCATAATTTGATGATAGACGTAACCGTTAGAGCAAGTTAATTAAGACCATATAGCGTGAAGGGCGTAAGATGCTTATAGTCATCACACAAACCCCCGAATTTTCTTCATACAAGCAAGTGATGTATTTTTTTGGGTCCACTCTTCAGCATTATGTGGGCTAGCTCAGGTGAAAGGGAAAGTACGTAACTATCAGAGCGAGATAATTAAGGGCATATAAAGTGAAGGGCGTCAACTCTTCATAGACCCACTACCTATGGGCGAGGGGGGTCGGCGCCATAGTGCGGTGAGGGGGGTAAGGAGTAGTGGAAGGGGTGCCTGGTCGAAGTGATGCCTTACTACTTCCCAGGAATTTTTGCTTGATTATCGCGGAGTGTTAACTTAATCATATCATAGGGTCAACTTTATTATCTGTTGTCCTTCTCCTAACTACATATTTATTTATGAAAGTAAGAGAGACGAAAGATGGAAATTTAAATTAGTCAAGTCTGAAAGCATCTTTATTATTATTGAAGAGTAAGATGCCTGAGACATGATTGCACATGCACAAAAACTTTGACAACATATTACTATGAGCATGAGAGGCTGAGGAAATGGCGTCACTGCACTGATTTAAAGCATTTTTAACACAGAAAAACTTTTAAAACAATATAAATGCGTATTACAAATCTGGAAAGCCTTGTTTCTTTATCAACGAATCACGAAATTTTGAGCACGTTTTCTGTCGAAAATGTTGAGAATACGCACTGATTGACGAGTGACGCCCTTGTCCCTAATCCTTCGGAAGTATCAAATTTTACTTTTAAAATCAAAACTAAAACCACTTAACCCACTCTCCACCATGCTCCACATTTTATCTCTCTCCACACATGTTCGAAATATCAACAAATGGTTTAAACTAATTGAAAAGGTTGTGTAACACGCAAACGTGACGCAGAACGTCAGTCACTCCGAAAATGCGTTTCGGGTGTGTTCGCTCGGCGTTCGGTAGAACTCGTGACGCAGCCACTTCTGATTGACATTCTGCAGTGTCGATTTAACTATTCTGATAGTGGGTCTAAATCACATGTGGATATTCAAACAGACTATAAAATTATGGTCTGGCTGACTATGAAGAAAACATTGAAATATTGAAAATCTTTGCCGCCCAATTCAGCGTCATTTTATAGATTTGGTATGACAAACAGGGTAGACCTGGTTCCAATCTAACAACGAAGTCAGGCGTATTTCTGGGTAGGCGCAGAAGATTTTTGAAAAAAAGGACTTGTACTTTTTCGGAAACATCTAGATAATTCAATCCGATAATATGCGTCGCATACAATAAGGAACTCCTTATAATCGACTCAATAATTATGATAACGGACGACCATAAGGAGCACTCAGTTCTATTTAGAATTTTGAAAGCCGAGGCTAAGGCTGTGTTGGCTCTGCTAACTGCTGCATGTGCAGCAAAGTGGAAAGCACATGTTCTACAAAAAATCGTACCCAAGTATTCAAAACAAGGAACAAACTCCAAAGAGCAACCATTATATTTCAGACCTAGGAGTTTTTCGCTGACCGAACGTATAGAATGTGATCAGCGAAAGTACAATTGAAAATCACTGCTGACTTTGAAACGTAATTACTTCTTCGAAAATGGAGCGAAAAACTTTCTAAAAAAATCGTTAGGAACCTTATTACATTATGCGTCAATTGACCGTTTGAAAAATATATACCACGTGAGAAGTTTGAAAGAAATGCAAGAATTTCGCGGCTTTTGTACCTCGAATTCAACTTGTGGCATGGCCTAGGAGAGGTGTAAAAAAAATTTCAAATTTATGCAGCATAGTCTTAAAAGTCGTATCTTTAATTTAGGTCAATAAAACTCAAAAAATCTTTGAGGGTTTTCGAGATACGACTAAGAATGTCCAAACATGTCTGCGCCAAATTACAGTCGCTGTAGCAGCGAGTCTGGCCGTCTGCGGTGATCGCCGACTAAAACTACATTCAGACACGCTTGGATATTTATTATCATATCTTGGGAACCCGTGAATATTTTTCAAACTTTTATGGGCTTAAATTAAAGATACGACTTTAAAAACTATGCGGTATGAATTGGAGATTTTTTCTACAACTTTCCTAGTTCATGCCACAAGTTGAATTCGAGGTAAAAAATTCGAGAAATTCTTCCATTTTTTTAAAACTTCTCACGTGGTATATATTTTCTTTCAAAAGGTCAAGAATATCTCTGTTGAGGCTCAATTTACGCGTAATTTAATAAGCTTTCTAATGGTTATTTAAAAAGGTTTCTGGCTCCATTTTTGAACGATTAATCACGTTTGAAAGTCAGCAGTGATTTTTAATAGTACTTTCACTGTTCGTACCGACAACTTCCGATGGTAGTGTATGTGTGGAGTGACCCACCTTCAAGTCATTGATACTTTTACTATCTGCATTAACAAAAGTAAAGTGGGCTGGAATATTACTCCGCGATCTACCATTTAAAAGATAAAACGCATTACCCTCCATCAGTTCTATCAATTCCAGTCCCCCGCTGTTGTGCGCGATATCGTGACTCTCCCGGTATATAGAAAAGTTTGTGTGTTCTTTGAAAAGTTTCAGGATTACTTATGTATCCACGGACGGATTAAAATAGCAGATTCCTACAATAAAGTCAATCTTATTTGCGTTATAAATTCTAACCAAGATCCAATATCCTGATTTATCTATGAACTCATTATTATGATAAAGATTGTTTGTAAAAAGAGCTAGGCCGCCACTTTTAGGGAATTTAAATGAGCCAGGTTTCGACAATCCCTATAATATCAAACTTATCCTAATTAATACAGGAGTTTAAGAATCTCACATAACCATGACAGTTCCAGAAGAAGAAGAAGAACTTGTTGTCAAGAAGTTTTCAAGAAGCATTGTTGACTCGTCCTGATGCGTTCCGCTCATTTAACCATTTATATTTTACTTCTCCGTTTCCCTGATTGATGAAAGCCAATTTTGAGTATTCCACTTTGTAAGATTTCCCGCCTGCTCTTTGATAATGATTGATGGGGATTCCTCGGTCTTACGCTGCGCCTTCCCCTGTGTGTCGCTTGCATACCTCATTTTCCCTTTTTCAAGTGGATCAGCCGCATTCCTAGATGAATTGACATCCTGGATTACGGACTTCAACGGTGACAGATCCGTGGACTTGAATTTTTTTCCATCCACATATATGGCATTATAGCCAAAGGAAGGTTTCAGGTCACAATTTGTAGCCTCTTTTAGCTACGCAAGCAGAGCCTTCTGTTCAGTGCAGACTTTTTTATATAGTCCTCAGCAATGCTGATCTCAGTGCCGCGTAATTTTTCCAGTTGCGATAAGATCATTTTCTTCTCCTTAAAGGAACGAAGCTGAGTTATGAGGGGACGGGGTTTGTCCCGGATTTTTCCTCCAATCCGTCTGGCAGATTCAAACTGGTCTGAACGTAATGCAATATTAAAATGCTGCTTATAATTACCACATATTAACTGCACCAGATCCTCGTCGTCTTCCTAAAGAAAACCGAAAATAGTCAGGTTGCTGTTTCTTAACGCTTTATCTATTGCCTCGTTTATCCGGTCTTGTTCCCTGATAACCAACCTCAGTTTGTATTACTCGTCTTTGAGCTTTTTATTTTCCAGCATAAGATAGTCAACTTTGTTGTAAAAAGTTGGAAGTGAGGACTCCAGATTTCCTACTTTTTGCACTAAAAGTTTAAATTTATCCTCTGAGATTTCGTATCACTGACAAAACACTAGAAACGAGAACACTGGTGTCAATTAGTTACTCTGAAAACACTTTATAGAGCACACAGCACAAACTCAGCCCGTAAACAATTAAAATTTTGACGAGGGAAGAAACCCGCGACCGACTACCATACTTGTTTGGCAGCGCTCCCCAAATATGTAAAAATTAAATATCATATTGAGAAGTTTTCAGTATATAAAGTATCAATATTTCTATCTATAAACATGAATATCATCATATCACAGAATCCTGAAAAATAATAGTTTAAGAGCATGTTGGGGCCGGGCTATATCGTGCCTACTCACAAGAAGACGGAACATGGTTGCTATTCAGAAAAATGGCAAGAACTTACCTATTTAGAAATGAATTTGTGTTACGCAAATTAAACTTGGTAGCAGTGGCAGCATTAAAAGAAACATTTTAAAAATGATTTTCTCTTTCTTTATTATGTTGCGCAAAATACACTTAATGGATAAGATAATTAATCAATAACATAATGACCGCCCGATCGAAGCAAGGGCGGCAGTCACACGAGGCAAAATAGCCGTAAGCCCTTGATACTTTTTGTCCTACCCTCCTTGAAAGCAAGCATGTAAAGCAGATAGAGGATGATTGGTATACTTGACAATTTTAGATTATAAGTGAAAGGAAGAAATAGCGTACTTTGCAGAAGGGTAACTGTAGGGTCCAGCGATACAATTTTTTTTCAATATGAAGATAATTTCCCTCATATTCTCACTTGCTTGTTGCAGTGTATGTGTAGCGGGCGTAAAGTTCTATGTAGCGGGCGTAAAGTTTCATGTAGCGGCCGTAAAGTTTCATGTCGACCCGGCGGCGGAAGCGAATGTGCGAACGTCACTGGGCTAGAAGCGGCTACATTACGCCTGCTACACGTGCATGCAATGATGCGTTTTTAAGGTGGGTCGGACAAAAAATAATTTTTTTCATTACTGCCAGTGCTATCAACTCAAATTCCGGTAACAAAAATTCATTTCTGCACAGGAACGTTCCTACTTCTTTTTCTGAATAGGTGCCTTCTTCTCCTGAATAGGTACGATATTGCGCTATCTCGACGATGTGATACTGACTAGTGTCACGTAACTTTTATAGCTATGGTACAAAGGAACTTATCAACTTTCTTAACAAGTTCTCGTCGCTGTCGAATTCCATAAAATTGTCACAGCCTTCCATTTCCGTACGTAGTGTATCATTATCTTTTGAACTCAACTCTTTTGTCGATAGTGGCAGGCCATCCTCGACGTGTAAATATGAAAGTAGTCTCAGTATTCCAAACTAGATCAAAATAATTTTATAATTTATCAAGCTTCAATATGAAATTTAAAATTGATGCTTTGATTTGACAATCGCTTAATTTTGGATAATTTTGAAATGAAGTTTTCCACAATCAATATTAATCAAATTTAAAATTTAAATTATTTGTATGGTAATAAAAGAAGATAGCAACTTCCATCTTGGAAAATGACACCGTCTTCCAGTAAATCCGCGCTAAATCACGACTATGGCCACGTCTCAGGAACGTGAGATGGGTGGTGACAGGGCATGACCAAAGCACAATGACAGCCCGGCGAAACCTTCGTGTGACTTGAGGACACGGAGCGACCCATAGATTAGAACGTTCTGTATCTATCTCGCAAGTACTTCAGCACGTTGTTTATACGCGGGTATGGCTTTGATTTTTGATTATTTTACCCGAATATTTTGGGTATATTCGCTGCAGCTCCCTTTTAAGGTCATGATACATCTTCTCCTTTTTCTTCTTCTTGGTAGTGACGTTGTAGTCGGCGGGAGCGAATAATTCGATCACGAATATAGTTCGTTTCTCCAAGTTCTAGTGAACGATTTCAGGCCTCGAATGAGCAATGGAAACTGCTGTCCGAAAATCGTAGTTCCAGAAAACTGGACAGTTCTCGTTTTGGGCAATTGACTCTATGTCTATAGGAGCGTTCGGCTCCTAGTTTCTGTAGAAATATATCGTTCCCGCATGAGTGTGATACCTAGATAGAATGTGTTCTAGGCTGTTAGCGTGTGCATGACACGCTCTACACCTATCTCCGGGAACTTCTTGACGTAAAATGCGGTTACGTTATACTAAGGTAAACGTTTACGTGCATTGTATTCTTGAAGAGCTGTTGGCGGAAGATTTTCAGCTCTGCTAGCTTTACTTAGACTTTTAGAAGTGAGGCATCTATACGGAATAACGCACTTTCCTCACTTCTGATTTTAAAATTCAGGACAAGGGACTGGGTCGCCTACTCCGCAACTTTTTAAAGGAACGCTTCTTTGCCAATAACTCGTGTTTCCTGACCATTTTTAGGAGAGGATCTCTTCTATTTGCAACGCTGTAAGCTGTATCCAGAATAATCCGGTTATGAAGACATTGGAGATTTAGAAGTCGGCGCCCGCCTTTACGGCAAGGAATGTACAATAGTGGAACAAACGAATTCATATGCAAACTCTTCTTCATATGCATGATCTTACGCCTGCCAATATCTAGGGCCATAAGCTTGTGCTTCGTCCATGGAAATACCCCGACCGAGTAGAGTAGAGCTAGGATGGCAAGCATGTTAGTCGCAGATACCTTGTTCAAGGCCAACAGATTGGAAGACCTAATCTGTCGAAGAAAAAGCTTGTATCTGCTTCGAAGAGACTTCTTCACTGATATTATCTCCTGAATGCAGTTTTGAATCTCCGGAAACGTTAGTAATTCGTCTCAGCTACAGATTAATCTTGGCATACTTGTCCAATCCAAAATACATACATAAGTGACATTATGCTCGCGATTATTTTCGGTGCCGCAGAAGTACCCAGGAGAATTTCGTAGTGCGAGAGAAAGTGTGAGAAGTGTGATTCTGGTCGTTCTGTGATAGGGGATATTCAAACTCACGCGCCTTTTCCATTAAAGGTTGCCAACATTAAATGGTGTCGAACCTCGAGGAGGAGTTTCAACACTGGAATGTCGCCGAGTTTCTGGATTATCCTAGAAAGGGTTCAGAAACATCTACAAGACATCCACCTGGTGTGGAATCGAGTTTTGTATCTCCTCGAGAAAGTTTCGTTTGTCAATTGCATTTGTTAGAATGGAACTTCTGTACCTCCTAAAATTTGTAAATGATTGGTTTATGGGTTAGGTTATGCCCGGGAATATTCCAGAAGAAGAAAGGCGATGATCCAACATCTCTGTGACTACAAAATATGTAACTTAAAATAATTTAAGGGACTCCCAGTTCTTTTTAAATGCACTGAACTTTATAATACTACTTTGCTGTCGTCAATCCACCATTAAGACCATGTGCATTAGGCTGAAACGTAGCGCGCGCATGCGATCGATAATCGAAGATGACATCCCAAAGCGAAGCTCTGACTCGCTTTCTTTTCGCGTCATGGCCCCATCAAGACCAATTTATTTCTGCAGTATCTCTATTAAAAAGTGATAATTGTCGAGAATCGCCCTGGAAGTCCTGTCCAGGATCAAAATATCCTTCAGAGGACAGGCTTGGCTCCGAGGAAGCTGATGTATTGTCGCAGGACCTGGTCTTTTTACGGCGAATCAGTCGGAGAGCCCTTTTGCTTCAGATTTTCTTGCCAAACCGTCACGTGTCCGCATTCTACATAGCTCTTTCTGGCCCTTACGGATTTAAAATATTTTTAATTGATAATTTTATTGAAGATGTTTAGTGATTTCTCACCAAGAAAGCGAATTGAGTGATTTCACGCCAAGGAAGCGAGTTTAGTGATTTTAAGGTAAGAAAGCGAGTTTTTAGTTTTTTTGCCAAGGAAGCGAATTAAAATTATAATAAAATATCCTGACATGTATCTTTCTTTTTGAGAACATTTTGCAGATCCCTAGTTTTTAGATACTCCATATGCATTTCTGCTATCCTGATTATTTAACCCGTTAGCCAATCCAAAATATTATGACGTTTGCCCGAATTTATAGCACTACCCGTAAATAATAATTGATTTTGAGTTCCCTTTCTTGGATTATAATGTAGCGTTACTCGTTACTTGAATTTATAGCCATTCCCCTGAATTATAATTGATTTTGAGTTCCCTTGGTTGAGATGAAACTTAGCGTTACCTGAATTATCGAGTATTTGCGATCCGCCCGCCTTCCCCTTGTGAGTCCAAGAAAGACTGGAGTACCGGACGAAGAGTGCATTAGTTGAAGGTATTGATGAATATAGAAATCGTTCAAACTATAATCCTTAGAATTTCATCATTTAAACCTATTTCTTTCGAAATCGAGCTGGTTTATCGTGCTTGGAGTTGTTAAATTTGAGTTGAGTCACTTGATATAATTTTGAAGCAGGACTTTAGCCAACGGCCATACCACGCTGAAAAAACCAGTTCTCGTCTGATCTCTGAAGTTAAGCAACGTTGGGTGCGGTTAGTACTTGGATGGGTGACCATTCGAGAATACTGCGTGCTGTTGGCCCGTCGTGGGTGTGGTGAGCCCACACTTGTAGTTATTTACTACAAGAAACTATCCACCTAGAAACACTACACGAATCGGGTAGTGTCACGCCTACCCTGAAAGGGAAATGGCTTAATGGTATACTTAATGGTATACTTTGCTGTCACTGTGTATATTTGGTTATTTTTGAGAAACTGGCCTAAGAAAGGCCTGGTGTCCTGACAATTCAGAAATGCGATAATGATTTAGATTATGTTGGTAAAATTAATTTTTAAGTACGGTGCCGAAGTTAAATGCTGCTAAAATAAAATTAGGTTAAAAAGAGTAGCGTTACACAGTCACAGGGCACGTTTCCGCCCCTACCTTAAAAGAAAATGGGAAGTGGTAGCGGTGTTGCCTAAATATGTCTGTGACCAGTCACAGGAGGGCTTCTTTCTACCCCCCAAGACACTGAAAACGTTTATCAGTGTAATCTCAACTATTTCTCTGAATAATCACAGGGTTGTATTCCACCTATCACACATTGGAAATGGTTAGCAGTGAGAGCTAAACCATTTCTGCGAACTATTCACAGAGATGCCCTCGGCTCACCTTCGAGAAATTGGAGAGGAGTAGTTGTGTGATCTACACTATTACTGTGACCAGTCATAGGAGCACCTACGTGACCGCCCACCAGAAATTTGAAAAGGGATAGCGGTGCTGCATAAGCTATTCCTGTGAATAGTTACAGGGGTGCCTTCCGCTCCCACGAGACATGAGAGAGGATTTTCTGTGTAACATAAATTATTTCTGTGAGTAATCACTGGGGTGCATTTAGCCCCTTGAGAGATATTGGAGAGATGTATCGGTGTGACCAATACTATTTTTGTTTCTAGTCACAGGGGTGCTCTCCGCCTCATACAAGACCTTTCCTTCTTCAACAAAACATTATAAAGGGGTAGCGGTGCTGCGTAAAAGATGTATGTGACCAGTTAATGAAGTCCCTCCTCCACGAGACATTGAGGAGAGTTGGCCGAGTGAAGTGTGAACTGAACAATTTCTGTGACTAGTCATGGGGCTACCCAAAGATATTAAAAACGTAGATGCGGTACGGGGTGTCAGAGTGGGGGAACTATATATATATATATAGGATATCACATTTTCTGCCATATCGAGGTGCTGCCCTCACCGTACTACGAAGTCGAGAGCTGGTTTTCACATTCTTCGTAAAATATGACGGTAAAGCAGTTCAAAGATTTTTTAAGGTTAGAAAAGTTTGACATGTATCGCTTAATAAACAAAACACCGCACTTCCGAATGTAATAATAAATGGCACAATGTCTAGACACACACAAAATACGTAATTGGAAAAATTAATGAAAAATTAATAATGACAGAAGCACTGATATGATGGTAATAAATGAACTGAATTGTGAGAGTAATATAGTAATATATAGTATTTATTTATTTATATTTATTTATTTATTTATAATATATTAATTTATAATAGAGAGAGTATATATAATATATATTGTAACAGAGTTCCGGAGAAAACTCGGAAAGATGTAAGGCAAACAACGAGCAGACAGTTCAAAGCAGCGACAACCGACCGTAAACCATGGAAGTAGTACGAGAGGATGGGACAAAACCGACACGGCGCAGCAGTCCCGCGCAAGTACCCAGAGTGTAGCAACGTCCATAACCACTGTATCCAGCGATCACTCTCCACCAGTTGGGTGTGGAGAGCGACGTCGGCGGCCATGTTTCGCCATCGACACAAGGAAAGCAGCGCCGATACCAGCGGCGAGTACTAGGACCAAGGCGATCGTTGGGTCAGCCCGACCCAACCCTGCCAGGCAACACCATTAAGCTCCACTCGCAACACCAAAAGTAATACGAAGGGGACTCAACCAACCCTACCATGCCACACCGTTAAACATCACGCGTAACGTGGGAGGCAGCACGTAACACACCGAACCAACCCTGTTATACTACGTGGCTAGAGTGCCCTGTGTGTTAGGGTAGCTAGAAGGCGGCCATTCTGAAGCAACGGGAAGGCAGCCATGTTGAGGTAACTAGAAGTCGACCATGTTGTAACTAGGATGGTGAAGACCAATGGGGAGACAAGCAGCCCAGCCGACAGAACCAATAAGCAAGCAGCGATGGTACGACGGCACCCATTGGCTGAGATCGTCAAGCGAGTTGTTTCTACTACAACCAACCAATCAACAGCCTCGATACACAGAAGGCGCGGCTCGGAAGGAAAGCAAAGGGAGGAAGCGTAGGGAAGCATGCATCTCACGTCACTGTTGTCTTGGCTTGACGGTGTTCCGGAGCGACCGGTGTAAGAGGAAGATTTGGTAGATTATTAAAGCGATATTTTAAAGGAAAAGTACAAGGAATTGAAGGACGATGAACCACGAAGGCAAACGTGAACTAGCCGAGTTGCTAAAAGGTTAGTGGAGTTTCTTACCGCCTCTGTAAAGTGTTTCCGGCTCTGGCACCGGGTGCCTACGCGTAGTGCTTGTGTCTCGAATGTTAGGTTATAGTGAATCTTTGTGTAGGGCATTGGTCAAGGGGACCGTCTGGGACCCCCTCGATGCTCACCAAGGCAAGGCACGCTCGGCTCAGGAACCCGACGCCTAGAAAAGTTGAGGCGAGCGTCTCTCAAAGTCTTGGAGCATGGGCACGCGAAAATGGACGCGACCGGCGTCGTGCCTAGCGTGGGTATCCCTGACGGCCATGTTGAAGCGCTGTGGGTTTCGCTGGGGTTCGCCCGTGAAGTTTTCTCGTAGATTTAATACTGTTTAATATAGAAAATTGTCTAGTGTAAAGGGGACTTTAAAGTAATCAAGAAATAAAGTTTAATAAGAGTTTGAGATCGCACGTTAGTGCCAGATAGTTCAACCATGTTAAATTTGAGGTTAGATTAGTTGTTATTTCGTGCTAAAATATTAAATAAAGGTTAATTTGTTAACTTAGAAATTTCAAGGGTTACTTATGATTGAATTCAAGAAAATTAGTATATCTCTTTCTCACTCCCACGATCCCGCTCCCTCTCTCATGCGGGTAAGACGAGCTAGCCGACCTGCCAGTACAGACTAGCCGGATCCTACGGGGCTCGGATAGGGTAATCCCTATCTGGCGCCTGAGAATAAACGAAAACGGGCTTCGTGGGTTGTTCGTGGGCTGAAAGAGTGTAGCCCACGAACTCGGTTGATTCCGGGAATTGATAGATAAACGAAAACTGAGCAGGTAAGTGGTAGCCATATTTTCGTAAGTAAGTTTCCAGCCTGGGCCACCCCCTGGCCAGGACGTGTTTAACCGCGCAGCACACGGAAAATTTGGAAATTTGTCTTACAATATATATATATAGTAAAAAGTTTGTCATTAGGACAACCGCAAGATTTCGCCGGGAGCAAGTGCTAATCTGAAAAATTGCACCCGCTCCCAGCAAAATCGCAGTAAAATTTCAGCTGTAACCTCGTCTCACGACCGTGCGATAGGTGGTTACAGTCTGCGACGAACTCAATACGGTGATCCGGAAAAAGTCTGGTGCACCCGGAGGACACGGAGTAACCTAAGAACGACCGCCTTCTGCATTTTCCCCGTAAGTGTCTCAACATTTTGTTGCCATGCAGGGATGCTTTTCAGGCTATTAACCAGTGAAACCTTGCCACCTCCAAGAGCGCTGATGATCAAGACGATCAGCTTAACAGAATAATCCGGGTATAACCGTCGCAGCTCCCTTATGAGCTCCCTCTTTTCCTTCTCCTTGGCTATGGCGTTTTTGTCAGCTGGTGCCGAAAATTCGAATAACGAACATGGTTCGTTTCTCGAAGTCCAGGAGAACTATGTCAGGCCTCGAGTGCGCAACAGAAACAATTGTCGAGAATATGAAGTTCCAGTATATGCGGCACTTCTTATTTTCGACAATTGACTTTATTTCTCTAGGACCGTTTAGCGGAGAGGAATTTGGGCTAATGCCATAAGAGTGACAGAGATGGTAATAAAGCACTCTTAGTGCCACAATGTGCCTTTGGATGTACGTCGTTCCCGCATGAGTTAGAAAACTAGATAGTATGTGTCCTAGATGCTCGGGGTGTGCATGACATGCTCTGCAGCTATCATCGGGATAGGCTCAAAATGTGGCGACGGTATGCTAGAGTGGATATCACACCGTCTTGGCATGCCATGCCTGACAATTTTAAGAAGAGGGTCTTGTCCATTTGCGACCATATGTGCTGTACTCAGAATAATCCTGTTGTGAAGACATTCAAGATTCAGTATTCCGCGACCACCTTGACGGCGTGAGATGTGAAGTCGTGGAACAGAAGACTTAAGGTGCATGCTTTTGTACATCTGCATAACCTTTCGGGACCCGATATCGAGGGATCTGAGCTCGTCCTTCGTCCATGGACCTACTCCAAATGAATAGAGTAGTACGGGGACGGCAAGCACGTTCGTTGCAGATACTTTGTTCCTCGCCGACAGTTCGGAAGACCATATCAGTCGGATGAGACGTTTGTATCTGCATCGGAGAGGATCCTTTATAGATGTCACGTCCTGAATGCGGCTTTGTGGCACGCCCAGGTATCTATAGGTGTCTCCAGCGCAAAGGTGTCGTATAGCGCTTCTGTCAACGAGCTCAGGAACTTCGGGGATGCCATTGAGTTTTCCTTTCTTCAAGTTAAGCTTGGCGCATTTCTCTAACCCGAATTCCATTCCAATCTCTTGAGTGTACTCTTTGACAATTTTCAGAGCTACATGTAGTTTCTCTTGATTCCTATCATAGATCTTAAGATCATCCATGTAAAATACATGAGTGACCTTATGCTTTCGGTTTCCAGGTTTGCCGCAGAGATACCCTTCGGTATGGCGAAGTGCGAGAGATAGTGGCAATAATGTGAGGCAAAAGAGGAGAGGGATCATGGTGTCGCTCTGAAACACACCTCTCTGAAAGGTGATACTGTTAGTGATCACACGATGTTTTCCAGATGAGATAGTAAATCTGGTTTTCCAAAGCAGCATTAATCTCTCTATGCACCCAACGATGTGTGGATGAACCTTTAGGCTTTCCAACAGACAGATGACAAGTCTATGGGAGGTTGAATCGAAAGCTTTACGGTAATCAATCCAGGCCATCGATAGAAGTCGCTGATAGGATGCTGCGTCTTTACAGACACATCTATCGATGAGCAAGTTCTCTCGACATCCTGCTACGCCTTTCTTTGAGCCACGTTGTTCATACATCTCTCGCCACACAGGTCCAATTGTCCGAAGAATCCTATCATTTAGGATAGCTGTGAAGATCTTATACATCATGTTCAGACAAGTTTTTGGTCTGCAATTCTTAGGGTCAGCGATGTTGCCCGTCTTCGGCAGGAGCACTGTGCGCCCTTCCACAAACCACCCCGGAATAGGCTCTTCAGATTTTAGATATGAGGTGAAAATTCGGGCCAGATGCTGGTGGGATGAAAGAAGCTTCTTCCACCAGAAGGTCTTGATACAATCTGGTCCCGGAGCGGAATAGTTCTTCATGCCTCTTAATACGTTTTTCACCCCCTAGGTAGTGATAGGTGGGCATTCCTTCTCAGCTCTTATGAGGGCATTACATAGCTCCTTGAAGCTATTTATGTTCTTTGAGCCTTCTTCAAGTGGATGTAGGACTTCGTAGACTTCTCTCCAAAATGCTTCGACCTCCTCTGGTTTGGGCGGATGGTCGACCCACCTCTCTCTCCGCTCGAGACTTCTCCTAGCATTAGATAGTACTCGTATTCTGTCAACAATATACTGCCTGATGGTCAGTAGCTTTGACTTGTTGATTGTGTGATAACGGATCCGCAGTTCGCGCGGGAACTGTCGCACCTTGGCAGTGAAAGTGCTGCCAGATGTTATGTAGTCAATCACACACTGAATGCGGGACGCGTACTGTCTTGCCCAGCCTATCTTTGTGCTAAGTTGATGCATTCGCCTTTTGAACTTATGATCAACCGTTGGTTTTGTTTTACGGTTTGCATCTGCCAAAGTTTTCGCTGCATTGTACACACTACAATTGATAGTCCAGAGGTCGGATTCTTCGGAAAAATCTCCACGAAGCTCATCATCCAGTGCAGTCAGATCGTTGGGCTTGGGAGAAACCTGACTGTTGATGTCTCTCCGGGTCTTGAAGCATCGTTCTTCCTCTATTGGA
>CAKNYM010046695.1:63185-79365 GCA_932195095.1 Andricus curvator
TCCAATAGAGGAAGAACGATGCTTCAAGACCCGGAGAGACATCAACATTCAGGTTTCTCCCAAGCTCAAAGATCTGACTGAACTGGATGATGAGCTTCGTGGAGATTTTTCCGAAGAATCCGACCTCTGGACTATCAATTGTAGTGTGTACAATGCAGCGAGAACTTTGGCAGATGCAAACCGTAAAACAAAACCAACGGTTGATCATAAGACCAAAAGGCGAATGCATCAACTTAGCAAAAAGATAGGCTGGGCAAGACAGTAAGCGTCCCGCATTCAGTGTGTGATTGACTACATAACATCTGGCAGGACTTTCACTGCCAAGGTTCAATAGTTCGCGCGGGAACTGCGGATCCGTTATCACACAATCAACAAGTCAAAGCTACTGACCATCAGGCAGCATATTGTTGACATAATACGAGTACTATCTAACGCTAGGAGAAGTCTAGAGCGAAGAGAGAGGTGGGTCAGAGAAAATCAAGAGTTTTTGTCTGACCCATCTCGACTCTTCCAAGACCCTCCAGTTACTGTCGACCATCCGCCCAAACCAGAGGAGGTCGAAGCATTTTGGAGAGAAGTCTACGAGGTCCAACATTAACTTGAAGAAGGCTCAAAGAACATAAATAGTTACAAGGAGCTGTGCAATGCCCTCATAGCAGCTGAGGAGGAATGCCCACCTATCACTACCGAAGAGGTGAAAAACGTATTAAGAGGCATGAAGAACTATTCCGCTCCGGGACCAGATGGTATCAAGACCTTCTGGTGGAAGAAGTTTCCTTCAACCCACCAGCATCTGGCCCGAATTTTCACCTCATATCTAAAATCGGAAGAGCTTATTCCGGGGTGGTTGGTGGACGGGCCGACAGTGCTCCTGCCGAAGACGGGAAACTTAGCTGACCCTAAGAATGACAGGCCAATAACTTGTCTGAACACGCTGTATAAGATCTTCACAGCTTTCCTAAATGATAGGATTCTTCGGACAATTGGACCTGTGTGGCGAGAGATGTATGAACAACGTGGCTCATAGGAAGGCGTAGCAGGATGCCGGGAGAACTTGCTCATCGATAGATGTGTCTGTAAAGACGCAGCATCGTATCAGCGACTTCTATCGATGGCCTGGATTGATTACTGGAATGCTTTCGTTTCAACCTCCCATAAACTTATCATCTGTCTGTTGGAAAGCCTAAAGGTTCATCCACACATCGTGAGGTGCATAGAGAGATTAATGCCGCTTTGGAAAAAAAGATTTACTATCGCATGTGGAAAACATCGTGTAATCACTAACAGTATCACCTTTCAGAGAGGTGTGTTTCAGGGCGACACCATGAGCCCTCTCCTCTTTTGCATCACATTATTGCCACTATCTCTCGCACTTCGCCATTCCGAAGGGTACCTCTGCGGCAAACCTGGAAACCGAAAGCATAAGGTCACTCATGTATTTTACATGGATGATCTTAAGATCTATGCTAGAAATCAAGGGAAACTGCATCTAGCTCTGAAAATTGTCAAAGAGTACACTCCAGAGATTGGAATGGAATTCGGGTTAGAGAAATGCGTCAAGGTTAATTTGAAGAAAGGAAAACTTAATGGCATCCCCGAAGCCCTGGGCGTGCCACAGAGCCGCATTCAGGACGTGACATCTATAAAGGATACTCTCCGATGCAGATACAAACGTCTCATCCGGCAGATTTGGTCTTCCGAACTGTCCGCGAGAAACAAAGTATCTGCAACGAACATGCTTGCCGTGCCGGTAGTACTCTATTCATTTTGAGTGGTTTCATGGACGAAGGACGAGCTCAGATCTCTTGATATCGGGACGCGAAAGGTTTTGCACATGAACAAGAGCATGCACCTTAAGTCTTCTGTTCCGCGACTTTACATCTCACGCCGCCTATGTGGTCGCGGAATACTGAATCTTGAATGTCTTCACAACAGAATTATTCTAGGTACAGCACATATAGTTGCAAATGATCAAGACCCTCTTCTTAAAATGGTCAGGAAACTCGGAGAAGTGGGCAAAGAGGCGTTTCTGTACAAAGCAGCGGAGGAGGCTGCTGAAACAGTCGGCCTTGACTTTAATATTAGGGGTGAGCAAAATGCATCAAATCTTATCCATCTTGAATACTCACTCCTGAAGGCCCGGATTAAGAAAGAACAGGAGAAAAACTTCCACGAACAGCTTCTCGGCAAGAGGATGCACGGCATCTTCCACAGAAATGTGGAAGATCAGTCGATGTCGTATCATCATTTTGTCATGTCAAGACGGTGTCATTTCCACTCTAGCATACCGTCCCCACATTTTGAGCCAAGACATTCCCGATGATAGCTGCAGAGCGTGTCATGCACACCCCGAGCATCTAGGACACATACTATCTAGTTGTCCAACTCATGCGGGAACGACCTACATCCAAAGGCAAAATGCGGCACTAAGATTGCTTTATTACCATCTCTGTCACTCTTATGGCATTAGCCCAAATACCTCTCCGCTAAACGCTCCTAGAGAAATAGAGTCAATTGTTGAAAATGAGAAGTGCCGCATATACTGGAACTTCATATTCTCGACAATTGTTTCTGTTGCGCACTCGAGGCCTGACATAGTTCTCCTTGACTTCGAGAAACGAACCATGTTCGTTATCGAATTTTCGGCACCAGCTGACAAAAACGTCACAGCCAAGGAGAAAGAAAAGAAAGAGAGGTATAAAGACCTTATAAGGGAGTTGCGACGGTTATACTCAGAATATTCTGTTAAGCTAATCGTCTTGATCATCGGCGCTCTTGGAGGTGCCAAGGTTTCACGGGTTAATAGCCTGAAAAGCATCCCTGCGTGTCAACAAAATGCTGAGACACTTGCGGGGAAAATGCAGACGGCGGTCGTCCTTGGGTCGCTCCGTGTCCTCAGAGTGCACGAGACTTTTGCCGGGTCATCGCATTGAGTTCGTCGCAGACTTTAACCACCTATATCACGGTCGTGAGACGTGGTTACTGCTGAAATTTTACCGCGATTTTGCTGGGAGCGGGTGCAATTTTTCAGATTAGCACCCGCTCCCGGCGAAATCCTGCGATTTCCCTTATGACAAACTTTTAAATATATATAATATAAGAGATAATTATATTTATATTTGATTGTTGAATATAATTATAATTTCTGATACGTTCATGCTTCTTCTATGAATGATATGATTTTTTAAATTGTAATTTGTTGTACTTTGGAGTTCAATTTTTATTACTAGACTGAACCGAAAATTGATTGCATTTAAGAATATATAGAATTTTTCAGGTCTGAAGCTTGACATAGGTTTTTTGTACATAGTCTTTTTACAAAATTATAAAAAACCTTTTCTCGAAAATCGAATTTTTTATTAAAAATAAAAACTAAAAAGAAATTTCGAAATAAATCATGAACCCGTGCTGAAAAAAATTTTCTTTGATAATTGATTCTTTTAGTTAAAATAATCAAACATTTATACCAGAGAAAAATCTTTTTTAATGTTTAAAGTTTTAAAAAAATATTTTTTGAATTTGAAATAACAATAATTGAAAAAAATATGTTTCTGGATAAAAAAGTTTGGTTGAAAATGTTCATAGTATTTTTTTCTAAATTACAAAAAATGTTCTCAAAAATCGAATTATTGATTTTTAAAAAATTAAGAAGAAACTTCGAAATAAATTAGTGCTGATTCGAATCCTGAAAAGTTGGTTTGAATCATGTTTGTTTCGAAGAAAATTTAGGGAGAATTTTTTTCCGTTTGAAGCACACGCTTGTTTTTACATTAATTTTCTTCTACAATTTTTGTAGGGTTATTTTTAATTTAAATTCAAACAATTTTTAAAAACTTTAAATATTGAACAAACATTTATTTGATAAAAATATTTCATTATCGCATTTTTAATAAATAATATTTATTAAGAAACAATTTTTCCATTATGCAAATTCTGGAATTTTATAATTATGGAAATTCTAGTTCGGATATTTTATAATTCGGCAATTGTATTTAGGGAATGTAATTATTTGGGAATTTTCAAATTCGGTAATATTATAGACTCTTCGGGAATTTTATTATTTTTTGAATTTTATTATTCGGGAGTTTTACAGAGTCGGGAATTTTATTTGCGGTATATTTCAGTTGTCCCTAGAAGCACAGAAAATTTGCTGAAATGATAATTTAGAGACCTGGATCTTTTCGATTTTTTCCTACAGTATTTATTTTTAAATATTATTATATGCAAATTTTTGAAATCACAAGTTATAAAGATAATCTTATTAAATATCAAAATTAAAGAATTTTAAATTCGCTGTATATCTAATTTGTATTCCTCGGTCTTGGCGATTTTTTCCCTAGTGCATTTCGGTCACTTGTAAACGGGGGTGAATTTAATAGGAATTATCTCTCAGAAAATAAGTTATTAAAATGAGAAAAAATTGGGTATATTTTTTTATCTCTATAGTGGTCATACCTATGGGTATGTAAAGAAATGTAAACTTCCGAAAATTTAAAAACTCTGCAAGCAAGAAATTTTTGAAACATTTATTTTTGCGCGGATAACTAAGCTGTATGCAAATATATTATATATCTTTGTTGTATGTCTTTCGGTTCCGAACTAATTATACTCTTTTACGATTCTGATACAATTTACAGAACACTAATTGCAAATTTTTTAATTTTCAATGCTTCAATCTGATAATTTAAATTTTAACATTAAAATTTCCTCATATTCAGAATGCAGGCTTATTGTTTAAATTTTCACAATTTTCGTTGTAAGTTAGGTTGAAAATAACAAATTCTGGGATTCGAAATTACTACAACGCGAAAAATTCAAAAGTTTAAATTTAAACTTTAAATATGTGAAAATACTTTCTTACTTTAGTCGCTTCTTTTGAGAGTCGATCCTCTGCTTTCAGTTTTCTTTTCGAAATATATCTTGAATTCAACGAATTTTAAATTCAATGTTTTAAGCTGCATTTAGATTGAAGTATGCAAATGTTTTTGGTTTAAACTATAAATTGATTAAAATATTTTACTTTTTTCTCACAATTTTAATTTATAACCTTTAAAACTGAATACTTGTAGGTCAAACATGAAAAGGTAGACTGTATTGAATAATTTGAAATTTAAAGATATTTAAATATGCAAGAATTTTTGAACTGAAAGTGTTCGATAATTTTAGATTGAAGCATTTCAAATTATTTAGTTACAAATTAAAATCGTTTAAACTTGTAGAATTAGAAATGAACGTCTTTTAATACTTGAATCGTTATTTTAGAACGACTTAAACCGTATATCTTCAGATAAATTTAAAAGTAGGACTATTGAAAATTAGGAGTGATTGTAAAAACTGAACAAATTCATTTAATTAAACCTTCCTCAATGTAAAAATGTCTAATACAATATTCTAAGCAAATGTCCGGATGTGTGTGTGTGTGTGTGGGATGTGTGGATGTCACACTTTTTTGTGAACACGATAACTAGAAAATGGTTGCACAATAATTGATGAAATTTGCAGGGCTTCTTTCCCTCACTAATATCTTGAAACTGACTAAAGGATTTCTAACAATATTTATTGAATTTTTTGTTAGCACTCAATATTACCTATAATATTAATACATTTTATTAAAGAGTAGGGAAGTTATGGTAATTTATATGTTTTGAAAATCGGTTTTTTATGGTAACACTTTTTTCATTGACATAATTTAAAGTTGGTGCAAGAACAGAAAAGATGTGTTGATTCGAGTCGAATCGATTGAACTATAATATTGATACATTTTATTGAAGAGTAAGAAAGCTATGGTAATACATAATATTTGAAAATACGGTTTTTTATGGTAAAACTTTTTTCAGTAGCGTAATTCAAAGTCGATACAAGAATATAAAAGATTCCTTGGTTCGAGACGAATCGATTGACCTATAATATTAATACACTTTATTAAAGAGTAGGTAATTTATGGTAATTTATATATTTTAAAAATCGGTTTTTTATAGTAAAACTTTTTTCATTAACATAATTCAAAGTTGATGCAAGAAGAGAAACGATATGTTGATTTGAGTTGAATCGATTGACCTATAATATTAATACAGTAAACTTCCTTTTATTTTAAGGTCCTTGAAACGTACCCGACCAATTATTTTAAGGCTAGAGGGGCCCCCACCTCTAGCGCGATTCGGCAGTTTATTTTTATCAAAGACGTTCATTGGCTGCCCCGGCCTTGTATCGCTGCGATTGCGCTAAGCAACTTTTTCAACTGCGCATGTGCCGAAAACCACGGTTGATTTGAAATCAATAAATACTATCAATAATAATGCTTCTCGGTACATGCGCAGTTGAAAAAGTCTGAATATTAATAGTTTTCAAGTGTAGAATGCTAGGATAAGTGGAAATTTCAGCCGTCAGGAAAGGTACCACATGGGACTGAAACTGCATACGAATTTTTCAGAAAATATTCTAAAACGTAAACGTACGTTATAAATGCCTCGATAGTAATATTTTTCAAGTGTTTCTCGAAATACAATCAACTATACTATAAAGCGTGGGAGCCTGGCGGCAGTTCCGGGTACTACTGGGAAGTGACGCCATGTGCACGACCGTATGTAAACAAGTACGTGCCGGCATTAATTATTGTGATTAGTGTAATTGTTTTGAAATTAGTTTGATTTAAAGTATGCGTCGAAGGTTCTGTTGTGTTGTGGAATGTCCTAAAGCAGAATGTAAAAATCCGGAGTTACAGTTTTATCGGTTTCCAAGCAGACCTTGGCAAAGAGAAAAAAGGCAAAAATGGATTCAAGCTGTCAAACGATTGTAAGTAAACACTCATATTTATATGTTACAGTAAGTAAGAAATATGTCATTTACCTTATGATTACTACGTATTAAATTAAATTCCTTTTCTCAATATACAAGTCTATCTTATCTGCTTTCGATGAGATAACCTAAAAGCTTGGATTCAATGTTTGACAGGTTTAACAGCGGTTTAACGTTGTTATATCTTTCTTAGCTAAAAATATAACTTATGTTGCACAGTTGTCTTTTCTAGTTGAATTCAACTATTTTTTATTAAAAATTAAAATCTTTTTTTATTAAAAATTAAAACATTTTTTGATTGAAATATCAACTACTACATTTTTCGTTAAAAATCCATCTTTTCTAGAATGAAAATTTATGGTTAAAAGTGAAACTCTTGTTAAAAATTAATTTTTTTGCTTAAAAATTCATCATTATAATTCAAACTTCATCTCTTTGGTAGAAAAATGAGCTATTTTGTTTGAAAATTCGTTTTTTCTTTGTCTAAAAATTAATTTTTTTTACTGAAAACTGAACTATTCCAGTTGAAACTTCGACTATTTTATTGAAAATTTGTTGCTTTTTTTGGCTGGAATTTAATTTCTCTTAACTGAAAGCGTAAATACTATTCCTGTTGAATATTCCATTATTTTAGTTAAAAACTCATCTCTGGTTGAACATTAATTTTTGTAACTGAAAATTTAACTATTCATCAATTTTTGTTTGAAAAATTATCTTTTTTAGTTAAAAATTCGTCTTTTTTAGACAAAATTAATTTTTTAGTTGAAAATTCAATTATTCTAATTAAAAATTCATCATTTCAGTTGAAGAAATTCATATCTTTGGTTGAACATTAATTTTTTAAATGAAAATTTAACTATTCAATTTTTGGTTGACAATTTATCTTTTTTAGTTGAAAATGAATCATTTTGGTTTAAATATCAACTATTCCAGTTGAACATATGTCATTTTATTTGACAATTCATCAGTTTGGTCAAAAATTAATTTTTTAAACTGAATATTGAACTATTCCATTTTTGGTTGAAAACTGATGTTTTTTAGTTCAAAATATAACTATTTGGTTGAGAATCTGTCTTTTTTAGTTGCAAATTGAACTAGTTCATTGAAAAATCGTGGATAATTAATCCTTTTGTTTGAAAATTCATCTCTTTGCTTAAAAATTCAAGTATTCCAGTTAAAGATTCATAATTTTAGTTAAAAATTCATCATTTTTGTTGTAAGTTAAACTCACTTGTAAAAAATGTATCTTTTTGATTTATAATTAATCTATTCCAGTTAAAGATTCATAATTTTAGAAGATAATTCATTACTTTGATTGACATTTTTTTCTGGAAAATTAATTTTTGTAACTGAAATTTTAACTATTCCATTTTTGGTTGAGAACTGATCTTTTTTAGTTCATAATTCAACTATTTGGTTGAAAATTGATATGTTTTAGTTGAAAATTCATCTATTTGTTTGAGAATTCACGTATTTTGTTAAAAAATTGTCTTTTTTGGTAGAAAAATAATCTTTTTGATTAACAATTCAAGCATTTGGTTTAAAATTCATCTGTATTGTTGAAAATGTAATATTTTTACTTGAAAAGTTAGGAATTTGAAGTGGTTTCAATTTAATTCAATATAGCACTCATATTAATTTGACATAAATATGCACTGCATTTTAAATATAAGATAAAATAATTTATTTTTTAATTATTATTTTAATTAATGGACTTCACAGATAAATTCAAGAAATGATTAATTATGTTTTTAGTTGTATTTAATTATTTTATCAATCGATGGTGCTAATATATTTAAGAATATCTTGCATTATAATTTATCAAATCTTTTTAAATTAAACATATCAAATGAATCCCTAGAAACTGAAAAAAAATTATTTATGATAAACTCGCGAAATTGTATAGATATTCCGAGACGATTGTTTAAAAAATGCGAATTTTTTTAATGACTCCATACTATGAAAAATTATACATGGAAAAAACCTGAAATTGTCAGGAATTTGTTTTCTAGGATTAGAGTAGACACCCTGCAGATAATAAAAAGCATTTATTATATAATTAAAAATATTTTCTTTCGTGCAGAAATGCCAAGAGGAAACCTTGGCAGCCCACAGAAGGATCGAGAATTTGCAGTGCTCATTTTGTAGATGAAAAGAAAAGTGAGCATCCAGAAAGATGTTCATACTTACCAACAATCTTTCCAAGTATTTATAAAAAAAAACCAATACCTTTGGCATCTTTGGAGCGAGTTAAACGAAGTGAAAAACGCAATGAGAGAAAAGAAGATACAATCACTGTTCCCGCCTTAGCCATAACTCCTGGTTCAAATGTGATTCATGAAGATGAATCCGAAATAGGTGAAAACAAAAAATTTTTTATTGGTATTTTTTTCAGAATTATTTAGGGTAAGTCCACTGACTTTCATCTAAAACGTGTTGTGGATATATTAAAAAATATATATAATTTTTAAATATAGCAAATAGTAGTTCATTTAGATTTGATTCAGTATTTTATAGTGGATAAATTATTGTTTGTTTGATTTTAAATAAAATTCAAAGGTGCACCAATGCAAAAAAAATGGCGTTTCTTACAGTTTACACAGACAAAGTATATATTTAATTTGAATCTGGGGACAATGTAATGATTATGTGAACTTTAAATATTTAATTTCATCACTCTATAATGAAATTTAAAAGGAAATAATGGGCGATAACTATTTATGAACTGAACGTGAAAACCTGTGATTTTGTACAATCTTAACATTTTTTTCTGATAAAACTATGTTATACGCGAATCGCATAGAGCGAGACTCTTTTATTGGTAGATTTAAAACACTCTCGCAGACGACGTTTATTCATTCAATAGGCAACCATTTTAAATTATAATAACTAGTAATTAGACCCGCAAGTTAGAAAGAGAGAGAGAAATAGGCACTCCATGAAGTGACGTCAGCAGTGACGTCAGCAAGGCGCAGGCCGAGTAGAGGCGAGAGTCGCGAGAACAGCGTGCGCGTAGCTCGACGCGCGCATCTCCCTCCATAGATTTTCTACCCTCTCCGCTCGACTCCCACGCAACGCCCACGCAGCCTCCCCGTTAAAAGGGCGCGCACGGGCCCAGAACGAGAGAAGTGTTTGGGAGCTGGATGCCAGAACCCTCTCACTTAAACCCTACAGCTGGTTGCCAGCCCTAGGTTTCCACCCCAAGCCATTGCCGTGCACAACATATCTCTCTCTCTCTCGACCGCCAGAGTCCTCCAGCTGGATGCCAGCCAGAGGACCATTGACGACGCATCGCCTTCGCCCTCTTGTGAGGAAGCAACATCGAATTACGACGCCTTACTTTCCAACCTGCTTATCTGTATATTAACCATAGTAAGAATAAAAAAAAAATTAAATAAAGAAAATTCGAAAACAAACCATTCTAAGTTTTTTTTTTCACTGGTCACTTAACTTCTCCCCCGTTTTTCCTCCGCTAACGGGTTAGCTGGCATACCCGCCTGCCCGTTTCCGCTGAGACAGCTGGCATACCAGCCCTCTCAGCCGATACACTGACTAACTTCTCCCCTCTCCCACGAACAACAAATCAACACTCCTCTAACTCAGCTCTTTCTAGGGAAAAAGAAAGGAAAAACACTAGCTCAACTACACCGGTTCCCAGTTTGACTGTCTCTCTCTCTCGTATGAGATAACCCCCACTCTCTCGTTTTCTGCGCCACAAGAGTCCACATTCAAATTCGATCGCTTTCCCGCCGAAATTTGAACACAGTTCGACTGTCTCTCTCTCTCGTATGAACTAGCCATCACTCTACAGCTCTCTGCGCCACGAGATGTCGTATATGGGCATTTGATCTCGAACAAAGACATTTCATCGAGAGTCACACCATTCGGACTTGCTGCTAAAAACGGCTGATTTAATTTAATGACGAGTCCTACTGAATCTACTTTACAGCCAGTCCAAGCGGTGAAAAAATCTCGTGCATCAGATTCGGTATCCAAACCATATGACATAGATGGAAGAAGTCGACCATCAAATTTCGAATTTTTAAATTGCGCCGCAAGACCTTCAAAATTCTTTTGTCTTGTTCTAATCTGATGAGCTTTTTTTGAGCATGTAATCCTCATTGATCTTTGAAAAAAACCATTCATAGCAGTCGGATTGACCAACCGATACGATACAAATTCTTAAGAAATCTTGTTTTGTGACGCGAACTTTTTCGTAAGAACTTTGAAGTTGTTCTGGGCATTCCAATTTCTTAAAAATAATTCGACCAGAATCATTATACTGAACAGTATATGTTCCGTGTGTTTTTTCTATGAACTGCTGTTGGTACATTTTTTCGCATACAATTCGCAACTTATCAAGTCTAATATTCTCTTCTTCACGGGTAACACTTCTCTCTGATTTTAGATCTTCCTCAGCTTGTATGTATCTACTGAAAAGGCAATTTGCTTCTGAAACTTCTTCTGGAACGTTTTAAAGATCTTCAAATTTAAAAGCCTTTTCTGGTTCGATTGTGAATAATTTTTTCTTGAATAAATTATCAATTGTCGATCCTTTCTGGTACTTTTCCGCCTGTTTAGAAGTTGGTTTATTCCATGATTGTGGTGCACCGGTTTTCGATATAGTGCACTCATTATTTATAGAAATGCAAACCGCGGCAACGCGCTTGCAACCTCGTTTAGATTGACCTGCTTTGCAACTACAAGTCGAATTTGAAATCGAACGATCATTTCGAAGCTGAAATCAATCTTAAGGGTATGTGATACTTAAAAAATTATCGATTTTACCAGTGTTAGGTTCCCCCGGCTTTTCTCCTACAATAATAAATATTTTGTCTTAAAAATTTGAGGAATGATAGCGAACATGCTAACGGACGTCCCCGAACTCTGCTTTTGTGGAAAAATTTGAAAAAATTTAATTTTGCTAAATTTGATTAATGTGTGTATATTTTGAGGTTATGTGTGGCACAATTCTCCCCAGCTTTACTTCCAAACTACACAATATTTTGGGCCAAAAACTTAGGACAAGAAAAAAAACATAGTAACTAATGTCCCGGAACTAACCATGTTTGTAGGAAATTAAAAAAGTTTATTTCATAAATAATTTGTAAGTGGCGAAAAATTGAAAATTAGTTTGAAAGTTTATGGTGGTTAGTACGCCCTCTATGCCACTAGCTTTTTTTACAGAAGCTGTAAGGCATGTAAGCTTCTTGTAAGGCAAGTCTCAGTCGGTAAGTAGTTGCCTCAAGAATAAAAATATCAAATCACGTATGAAAAAGGTCACTGACCTTTTTTAAATGGTGAGGTTAACCACACGTTTTGTTTTATCAGGACATGTCCTGATTTTTATTGCTATCTTCATTTTACGTTGCGTGAACCTAATTTCACTGCGTGAACCTAATTTCACTGCGTGGACCTAACAAGGGGATTGCGCGTAACGGCGGGGGACACAGATTTTAATTATCTTTTGTCAGCGAAGAGAGCTGAATTTGAGATGACAAAAGCTCAAATCGTTTGCTTAGACTCAGATACAAAGCGGTTTACGACAAAAAAAAATAAAAAAAAAAGAGTTGAAAGAAATCCGCGCACAATGACTATCGGTCGAATTGTAAAGTGATCAAGCAAGCACCGATAGAGTAATGGTTTAGGTTCGAGGCTAAAGAGTTGCCTGTCATGCGGTCGCGTCCTCGTACATTTTTAAATTTTTTTTTCGTTTTTAATTCTTGTTTTTTTTTAATAGTTTAACCATAAATATGCATAAATGTTATACAAATAATAAATATTTTAAGGATAGAAAAATGATCCTTTCTGACACGCAAATTGTTTTATCCATATAAGTTATATATTTTTAGTTGAAAAAATAAATGTTCAATAAAAAAACTCATTTTCTACCAAAAAAGAATATTTTTTAACAAAATACATGAATTTTCAACCAAAAAGGTGAATTAGTCACCAAGAAGATTAATTTTCTACCACAAAAGGCAAAGTTTCAACAAAATATAGAAATTTTCGACCAAATAGTTGAATTTTCAAATTATTATTAATAGTTCAATTTTGAGTTTAAAAAAATAATTCTAAGAAAATGTTAACAAAATAATTAAATTTTGAACAAAAAAAAAAAGATTTTTCAACTGAAATGATGAATCATCAACCAAAAAAATAAATTTGTAGTAAAGTAATTCCACTCAGGAGATTTTTTCCTAAAGATAATTAGTGCGCGCGTAGCGCGCACAATGTTCTAGTTGCCTAAAGAAAGCGATGTTACTAAATATCTCTAAAATATCGAACACATTGTTTTCGAAAACCTGATTGTTCGCAAAACTGCGTGAATTTAACTTTGAGTGACTGGTTTCAGGTTGTTTATCTTTTAATAACGATTTATGAATATTCTGCACCATCGATTTTGTATATCAAAATTTCCAAATAAATAATTTAACTTCATCATAAAATTTATTTCTAAATATTTATAAACATTATTGATAGAAGAGAACATTTAAATTGAAAATAATTGCTTAATATTGGGAAATAATTATGTTCTTAACATTTTGCTACCACACCATAATTTGTAAACTTTTGTACATGTTCAAAGAGATATAAGAAAAATCAAATTATGGGAAAAACTTATTTTGAAGAATTCATACAAAAATTTAGAAGCTTTTTAAAAATTTCGAAAGATTTTGAGATTAACTTTTTTTAAAGATTTCTGGGAAAATTGTAAATGGTTTAAATTTAATTAAAAATAATAATTTTAAGTTTTAAAGATTTCAAAATGCGTGGAAAAAGAATATGGAAGATTTAAAGACAATTCTTTAATTTTTTAGGAAATACAAAAATGTTTAGGTAAACTCAATTTTGTTGAAAAATTGTCTTTTTCAGTTAAAAATTTAACTATTTGGTCGAATTTTTTGTTGAAAATTCATATTTTCAGTTTGAAAATTATACTTTTTAAAATATATTTAGGACTTCTAGAAGTTTGGAAGAAATAAACAAATATTTCATAAATTTTCGGAAATGCTTACAAGTTTTAAAATATTTTAAATCTATTAAAAACCTCTTATATTTCTAAAAATATTCTTAGCTAACTCGATTTTTTCTTGAAATTTTGGAAAATCATTCAAAAAGTAAAAAAAATTGTCTTAAAATCTTCCAAAATTTTCTAGTAATTTTAAGAAAATTTGTTTATTCACTTGAAACTTTTCAAAATTCTTGAAAAGCTTCTGAAGTTTTTGTTTGAAATCTTTAAAAAATAGGCATTTTTAAAAATCTTTAACAGTTTAAAATTCTTTTTCAACCTCTTCAAATTTTCTGAATATTTCTTGAATTCACTCGATTTTTGTTTAATTTTTTAATCTTACCAAATTGAAACATTTAGCTTTAAAGTCTTCTACTCTTTTTCGAAATTTAAGGAGATAATTTGAAATATTTTTCAATTTTCTCTTCAATTTCATTTTTCAAAACAAAAAATCATAGAAAATTTTCCCATAAATCTTAAGAAAATTCTTTTTTTAATCCTTTTCAAATTTGTAAACCTTCTAATATTTTTAAATTATTCAAATTGTTCATGACATGTTTTGAAATGTTTTTAAATATTATCTTAAAATTATTCTTTTTTTAAAATAAAAAATCATTTTAATTTTTCCTAGGAACCAGAAGAATTTTATTTTATTTTCTTGAAACCTTACAAAATTCCTAAAATATCTTATAAGTTTTTATTATTTTTTAATAGTTTCCAAATTTCTAAGTGTGTAGCTCAAACAATCTCTTAAACTTACTCAAATTTTTTCTAATTATGTATTATTTCAAAATTTTGCTTTAAATTCTTTTACACACTTTTTCAAAATTTTAGGAAATAATTTAAAATTTCTTGTAATCTTTTTCAATTTTCTTTTAGAATTTATTAAGAAAAAATAATTTCATATTTTCCCATGAATCTTAAGAATATTTTTTTTATTCTCTTGACGCCCTGAAAAATTGAGTTTACCCTCGAGTCTACCTAAAATTTTTTGTAACCCTGAAAAATGAAAAGAATTTTCTTAGTCTTCCATATTCTTTTTTAACACATTTTGAAATCATGAACACTTAAAATTATTCTCTTAAAATTATATCTACACCATTATAATATGGTAGCGAAATATTAAGAACAGAATTATTTCCCAATTTTAAACAATCATTTACAATTGAAATGTTCTCTTCTATCAATAATATTTAGAAACATTTAGAAATAAATTTTATGATGAAGAAAAATTATTTATTTGGAAATTCCGTTATACAAAATTGATGGTGGAGAAAATTCACAAGTCTTTATTAATAGATAAAGAACCTGAAAACAGTCACTAAAAGTTATATTCACGCAGTGTCGCAATCAATCCGGTTTTCGACGACAATTTGTTACGAGTTATATATTTAGCGAGGGATTAACAGCTCGTGAAGTCAAGTGTACACCTTCGCTAAAGTCACTGGCGCGAAGTCACTTGAATTCACATGAAGTCACTGAAATCACTTGAAGTCAGTGTAAACTTCATCGGTCGAGCTGTGAACCCCTCGGTATGTAGTAACATCCCTAATTGACTTTACAAGACAATACTGTGTCTGTTCTAAGTTAAACAATTTACTGAATTTAACGTTAAAAATTGAACTACTTCAATTCGAAAGCCTTTGTAGTTAAACAAATGTAAACGTCTGATTGAAAGTAGTATTCCTTCGTGGTGGTGGTTACATGGTAGTCCCGAATAGTTTCAATATGTCAATCTCTTCTGCTCTTCGCCTCTTCTATCTATCGTACTCTCCTTCATCCGATCCGGCCCGACCGGAACCGAAGTCGAGCGAGTGCGAAAAGATGGGTGATGAAGGAGCGGCAGAAGAATATGAACATAAGTTAAAATTTCAATTTTTCAAAGACCTGAAAGAGGCGTGGAGGCCCAGGGCTGAGTTTGTTGGCGCGGCACCCTGTTCCCACGGCAGTTAATGAACGTTCAACAAAGGAAATATTTGTAAACCAAGATATATTAAGTAAAAGTAAATTTAAAAAGAACTTTTCTTGCGCGGAAGAGAAATAAAATAATTTAGTGAAGTTCGGACCCAGGGACACAAATTTGTAAGTTGATATCCGAAAAATATGAGAAAACAAATTTGCAATCGGTTCTGTTTGTTTGTTAGGTTTGAAAATTCCCATTCTTGAAAATTAAAAAAACATTCTATTGTTTAAAAAATTATGTTTTTTTTTATGTGCAATCCTTGCTATTAAACAGGAACAAGCAATTGAGAAATAAATTTTTTGTAATTTAGAATTTTTCAAAAGTATGTAAAAACCATGTTTTTGGATTGAGCTTAATACACACTTTTTTGGAGAAAGTAGAATATTCGTCGTTTCTTCAGCTTGAATCCA